>PNEQ01055333.1:0-59613 GCA_003012365.1 Medauroidea extradentata
AAGTAATGCTTCGGGACTTATTTTTTAAGGGAAGGCTTGGCATGCAGTACTTGAAATGTGAGTAGAAAATTAGCAAGCATCCAGTGGCTGGCATTTCAAATCTAAAGTCATTGTAACACACTATGTATGAAGTTATCTGGTGAAGAGCTTAGTGTAACTCTGATATTCTAGAAACATGGCAACCTAATGTGTGATGTTCTGTGTGCAAGACATTTTCAGTTGTTTATAATCTTTAAAATAAATAGCAATCTCAGCAATATTATCTTTTTTTTTTTGGTTGCTTCTATAATTCCCAGGATATGCTGTGAGTTGTCGACCAAAGTTTTGTAGTTCACGTGAAATTCTATGTCGAGTAGAAATCAGTTGTATAAAACCTCTATTTAACAAACCCCCTTACAACAAACATGTCATTTTTTGGTCCCTTGAGTTTTGTTAAATAGAGGTTTTACTGTAGTAGGCTTGTCTTGTATCAATTTCTTCAGAAAAATTATGCCTATTAAATTAAATCATTATTACTTTCTTATAAATTTCCTGTTTTCTCTGGTGACCATTTACACGAATTAAGGAAAAAAAAATTTAAAAGAGTAGAAGTTGGGTAGTTCTTAAACTACGACACTGCAACAACAAATTTCTCTGTAACTGTGGCTTGTCATAGTAGCGATGCTCGACTGTATTTCATTTGTAATGTTATTTCATAATATACAAGCCATATACAGTAGAACCCTTTTATAACGATTTTCAAGGGACCTGTGAAAAAAAGTGTAATGTGCAGGAAATTGTTATAAGCAGGAATCAATATTTTTCCAATAATAAATGGATACTGTACTACACAAAAGTAACTTAAAATTTGATAGTTTTGTACAGTAAATTAGCCTATAATGAGATTAAAAGAGGCTGTAGTTACTGTGCTATCAGAAACATGATGAATACATACCTTGTGTGTATAATAGAGGCTTTCCCACTTGTCTACTGTAGGTTCATGATCACCATATTCAGGATCACAGTCTTTAATTATAATGTACTCTTATGATACTTTCCCAGCCATTAATTTGGTTTTCACAGATGTTTTTAGTCTACAGCTTAGTTATTTTATTTAAATTAATACAGTTAAGAAACATTTTACATGAGTTTTGAATTACTTTTGAGAAAAAAGTGATGTTATATACAGGAAATGAAAATACCAGTGCTGTTATAAGCAGGAAATGAAAGCATTATTCCTTATGGAAAAGTGGTGGGACTAAAGAGAAGTAATGTTACAAGCAGGAAAATGTTATATCCAGAAATGTTATAGCAGGGTTCTACGGTAACTTATAAGTGTATATGAGCTGAAGGGGCAGAACATTAACTTGGAATATAGAGTTTTTCATATTAATGGGGTATTTATTAAAGAGTTCTGACTGTATTTATGAATCCTTGAGGTTTGAAGTTACTTTAGCGCCTAATTGCATGGAAATTTGACAGTCCCCTTGAAAAGTATCCGCTGTACATGACTTATGGTCGGCTGACTCCAGCCTTGGTTCGTTAATTGAAACAAGTAAGATGAATGTGCCCACATGGAGTTAATATTTACGGGCTTAGGTACCACAGATAATAGCCAAGCTTGTTTCTATACTTATAATAATCATTTTAAGATAGTTCGGTTTTGTGTTTTTAATCTATAAATTAATTTCCCACTTCTAAAATTTTTACTGCCTTATTTATCTGCTTCACAAGTGAAGTTACCTAAAGTAGATTCAGTTAGTGTGTATATTAGTTGACCTTGTATAGTCATGTGGCCTTACGTGGTAAAGCTGCTGTGCTATTGCAGGCCCACCAGCTCAACAGCTTGCTTGATCAACAGGAGCAGGCTCTGCGCCAGAACCCGACGGGCTACGACTCTCCAACCGCAGATGCTGCTATCAGGGAATATGAAACTGCTGCAGGTAAGACTGATTGTTGTTGTCTGGGTTTAAGGAGAGAGAGTTTACTTTAAATTTTATTATTTTAATAATTTTTAAATTTGTACAAGATGTTTTGTCTACATATTGTGATAATTTTTTGCAGTAATGGAAACTTTTTCGTTTTCAGTTTTTGTATGATGGCAAGTACCTTATGGGTCTGAATATAAGGCGACCGGTTTTACACAAACGAGACCCGCAAAAATTGGGGGTCGCCTTATTTTTGCGCGCTTGGCGTGTAGCGCCACGAACATTAGTTCCAGGCCGAAAACCGAACAGCTGTGCACGCGCAGCAAGGCCAAGGACAATGGAAGGCTGGCGATGGCGGCCATGATGCGCTAGCAACTGTTTTGTTCTGACGCGCAGTATTGTTTGCATTTCATTTATGTTTCTCTTGTAATTCACAAGTAAATTTTACAGGCTTGGCGTGTATTTTAATAAAACGGGAAGTTAATTACGATACGTATTTACTTATGTAAAAGTTATTCATTTCTAGTGTGGTATTTGTTTACACTCGTAAATTACGTTAAAAGCTACGATGAACAATCGTGTGCCAGTAGAACAGCGGGGAATGAGCCCAAGACAAATAAACTGTGGTTGTTTGGAGAAGTTGCGATGCACATTTTAAAGTTTTGGTAGTCAACGAAGCTGTGCGGACCAACAATTCCGCTGCTGCGCGAAAGTACAGCATCACTGAAAACAATGTCCGGCGTTGGCGAAAGGATTATGACCGGCTGCGAAGTGCTCATTCAACACGGCATTTCGTGGACCAAGAAAAGGACGATTTTCTGAAGTTGACTAATGCGTAGCTTTGTTTGTCAAGGAAAAACGTGATGAAGGTAAACCAATCACTCGGGAAATAATGGTTATGAAAGGTATTCAAGTGGCAACAGAATTGGGTGTTGCGAGGACCGAGTTTAAGGCTAGTCAGGGTGTCCACCGACAGGGAAAAGTCAGGGAAATATCAGGGAATTTTCATTTGGGTCTGGGAAAAATGATACAAAACAGCCCAGAATAAATATTTTTGTAGTACTGAAAGATTAAATTATTATAATTTAGTTATCGCAGTAAATCAATTTGTAAGTGCTTCTGATTACATTCACTGCTGGGAAACCCAATTTAATTTTTTTGATATAAAATTGTTTTTCTTATTTTATTCAACATATTCAGTCACTTAGTATGTAGTCTGTGATTCAAATGCATGTACTGTATCTAATTATTTTAATGTTGTTCCATTAAAGCTATTTATTTCAAATGTGCTGTGTAGATGTAAAATTATGGAATCAAAGATACCAATTCAGCCAAGAAGTTAGGGCAGCTTGTAACATTTTGGGTCTTAAACACAGATGACGGTGTAGGAAGTTGGGAATAACCAGGACTAAGATTAGGATTAACCAGGATTAAGATAAGAAAAATCCTTGAGAAATCTCACCAAAGTCCTAGCACTATTTTCACAAGCAAAATACTGGAGTGACAGTTTACTGTGAAGCGATCACATTAGCCATTTGGCCGATGCAGGCCTGAAAAGTTCCAGTTTTGCAGATAATAGGTCAGGGAATATTAACAGATATTACCTGGAAAACAGGGAAAAGTCAGGGAATTCCAAAACTGAATATCAGTGGACAGCCTGCTAGTATCGGTTGGTGCAGGAGAATGATAAGGTTTGGACTGACATTGCGGCGCACAACGTCTGTTTGTCAAAAATTGCCAAGTAATTTTGATGAAAAGCTTATGTTCTTCCAAAGATACATCATTAAACTTGCGGAAAGAACACAGCTATCGCCTATCTCAAATAGGAAATGCTGACCAAACGGCAGTATATTTTGACATGCCAGGGCCCACAACAGTGGACAATGTTTGGGCAAAGTCTGTGAGAACATTGTCTACAGGCAATGAAAAACAAAGGGTGACAGTTATGCTGTGTTAGCAGATGGAAGAAAGTTACCTCCTTATGTAATTTTGAAAAGGAAGACAATGCCAAGTAAAAGTCCCCAAACGTCATTCTTAGAGTTCAAGAGAAGGGCTGGATGGACTCTGCCTTGATCCAAAACAGGGTCAAGTGTGTGTGGTGCAGGAGACCAGCAGCACTACTTGGCCAGAGAGGTATGCTTGTTCTGGATTTATTCCGTGGCCATGTCACTCCAGAGGCGAAGGCTTCCTTGCAGAAGAAGACAGACCTAGTGATAATACCAGGTGGGATGACATCCCAGCTGCAGGTATTGGATGTGGCAGTAAACAAGCCCTTCAAGGATAAATTGAGAGCTTTGTACAATGACTGGCTGCTGTTGGACAACCATCCTTTGACACCATCAGGGAAGATTAAAAAGCTTTCAGTCACACAACTCTGAGCCTGGATTTCGACTGCATGGCAGAGTATTACTCCTGAAAGTATTGGCAGGAAGTATTGGCAGGATGTCAGTGAAGAGGCAAGTTATACTTCAGAGGAGGAAAGCAGTTCTGAAGTTGATGTAGCTGCATCCGAGTAAAAGAAAAAACTCCTTGTGCAGTTGTGGGACTAAATATTTTCATTTTTTCCCCCCCCTTTTGAAGTAGGACATTGTTTCTTTTAAATACAGTGTTAATAATGTTTGTGATATACATTTCATCATTTATTGTTTTACATCAATAAACAAAAAGGATTTATATATAGGTGTCTAATATAGCCTATATTTTCTTATTATTTTTGGCAAAAATATTTTTTACATTAGTCTGACACTCTGAAACTGCAGGTCGCCTTATATTCGGGCCAATACGGTAATAGCCAGATTTCGCATTAAGCTATTTTACACAGGAAACATAATCCAATTGACTTACACAAGCAAAATAATTCACTTAAATGGAAAGTGTCATGAGCTACAACTGGACACATATAAAATCATTGCACTAAAATTTTTTGTATTTTAAAACATATACACATAGTAATTTTTTTATTTCAAATTCAGAAATTTTTTTTAAAAATACATTTATTCAATGCAGTTTTTTATTTTTATTTATGTCTACACATAGCCTGCTGTATATAAGTTGGTTTTCATTCCTTGTATAAATTAGTTAAATGCAAATTTTGGTTGTTACATAACATACAAAACTAGAAAACTAGCTGTCTCATGCAAATATAAAAATTATTAAAACAGTTAAAAAAAATATTGTAAGGAGCACCTTCTTAGACATGCTAGGCTGTCCATCTTGTCTTGGGAAAATTAGCGCTGAACATAATTTTTACGAGAAGTTACAGTGTAACCCTGTTACAATAATCTTGCATTCAACATTTTCTTCTGTTTCTGTCATCGTTTTTCCATTAAAAATAATGTTCAGATTTCCTGCTGATAACAGTTAAATACACTAGACTTTGATTTTACGAATACTCATGGCTCCTCTTATCAAGTTCACAAAATCGCTACCTTCGTAAAATTGACAGTGGCCTGTTTTGCCCCTCACCCCTCCCCCAACACAACATAAAAATTTAAAATAGCCTTTTTCTGCAAAGTGGCTCTAGTCATGCACCGACTTCCGTAGCGTTTTGCAGGAAATTAATTAATGTAATACCAGAAACATAAATTGAAATCAGTAGTCAGATGTCACGCTGTTGAACTGTAGATATAGCCCACCCTTGTCCCCAAAAATTAGAAAACCGAGCCTCCAAGTGTCTTCTCTCAAGTGAATAGCTCAATTTCCATAGTATTTAATAACAGGAAAATAAAGCAAGTGATGGTTGAAATATAAAATGTATGTCAATAGGCAAGCATCTTACAATAAAAAATGCTGCTGAGCAGTAGGTATGACAGACTGTTGTCCCCAAAAAACGTGAAAACCTAGCTCCCGAGTGCCGTCTTGTGAGCGGATAGTCTGACTTCCATAGTTTCTAATGGAAAAATAAGGCAAGTAATTGTGCAAATATAAATTTTTATCAAGTTACAAGACGTAGTAGATATGGCCCACCCTTGTCCCCCCCCCCTAAAAAATAGGGACACTAGAGTGCCTTCTCGTGAGCAAATACCGTATTTACGCATGTATAACACCCCCATTTTTTACTAAAAACCAATGTCAATAAATGAGGAGGCTGTTATACACGAGACAATTTGAATAAAAATTTTTTTTATCTAAAATAAGTTGTTGTAGCCTACTACAATAACTCTAGAGAATGAACACTTACGAATAACGCGTTGAACAATCCCTTTAAAATACATTTTTTAAATAACGAAATTCCGTACATAACGCAAACATAACCGGTACTCACGTAAACAAATATGGCGGCCGCCATGTTCCCCTTCAGTCGTTTATTTAGGCAATATTTATTTATTCAGATCCTCCATTGAAATCGGATAGTGAGCACTCACAGAACCGAAGTGAACAGAAAAATTGGAAAACAATGAGCTATACTGCCTACATAATTACATTTGTGTTGATAAATTCACAACTCCCTTTCGCCACGCATTTGCAGTGTGTATTGACGGTAAGCTTTCTGTTTCTTAAGACAGTTCTTTTACATTTTCTTCTGCATATCACACGTCTTGTAATTCAAATGCTGCGGTGTAACTATTCCGTACTTTCATCGCTTTTTTATTATGGCCACATGTTTCGCAGCTTTCTACCATACAAACAACACAGTCGTCGTCAGCTCCTTGGTCGTCGTCATCAAAGTTCCGACCAAAGAATATCTTCGCGGCAGATATCCCCTTTGCAATACGCTCGTATTCAACGGCCGCAACTGCTGAAGAGTATGTAGCGAAGACACACCACTTGTACCGTAAGACACGTTTTTCTTTCTGATAATATTTTTGGAAAAATATGTATTACTTTAAAATATTAACTTGGATGACTTTATTATTTTCTTCGATGTATCAATGGTCGACGTTAATGGCTAGAAAGGAGTTTTTTTTTTGTTGGGGCTGTTATACACTAATATTTTATATTTTTAATTTATGAAAGTCGAAAATGGGGAGGGTGTTATACACGGGTGGGTGTTATATTCGCGTAAATACGGTAGTGAGACTTCAGTACCGTTGGAAAAATTAGGCATTCATTGCATACAAATGCACAATGCCCTTGTAAATAATTCATCTAAGAAAGAAGGGAACTGGATATATTTATTCAATTCACTGGTTTATATAAATTAATCTCAAAATGATTCTTTGATGTTTGATACTGAGTTCGCCAACGTCAATAGAAGTAGCATTCAGGGAGGACAGATAGTGCAACTGCACGAACGTTCACAATATGACGGATAGATAGCAGCAGCGTAGAACATACAAAAAAAGTTAAATCCTCGGGCATGGTATGTCTGAATTTAATGTAATTTTAAAAAAAGTGTACTGACTCAAAACGATAACAAAACACATTTACCGCAATTGGTAAACTACAGCTGTGAAAAGAAAATAAACATGTGAAAAAATTTCCAGTGGAACACTTGGCGAGCGTGTGCACGGCGAGTTGCGAATGCTATCAACAAATGAGAAGTGGTGACTAGCACCGCCGTACCGTCGATATATCCGTCTCTCCGGCCCGCTACACCAACAAATATAGGAAAATTCAATGGAAAATAGTTTAAAAAATTTAAATGTAAATCGACTAAAAAGTTGCGGGACAATGGTAAAATAATAGATATTAAAAATATATATTGTACGTGTAAAACAGCCCCAGCAAAAAAGATCTCCATTCTAGCCATTATTGTAGACCATTGAACATAGAAGAAAATAATAGTCATCCAAGTTAATATTTTAAGTAATATTTTTCCAAAAACTTTTTCAGAAAGAACGTGTTTGGGTACAAGTGGTGTGTCTTTGCTACATACTCTTCAGCAGTTGCGGCCGTTGCATATGAGCGTATTGCAGAGTGGAATATCTGCTGCGATGATATTCTTTGGTCGGAACTCTGACGTAGATGTGTTGTTTATATGCCAGAAAGCTACGTAATACGAAACATGTGGCCGTAAAAAAAATACGATGAAAGTACGGAATAGTTACACCACATCATTTGAATTACAAGACGTGTGATATGCAGAAGAAAACTGCGAAGAACTGTTTCAAGAAACAAAGTTTACCGTCGGTAAAAGCGTGGCGAGAGGGAGTTGTGATTTTATCAACACAAATGTAATTATGTAGGCAGTATAACTCATTGTTTTCTAATTTTTCTGTTCATTTCGGTGCTGAGAGTGCTCACTATGCAATTCCAATGGAGGATCTGAATAAATAAATATTGCCTAAATAAAAGACTGAAAGGGAACATGGCTGCTGCCATATTTGTTCCGACGTGAGTACCGGTTTTGTTTGTGTTATGTTCTGAATTTTGTTATTTTAAAAATATATTTTTAAGGGATCGTTCAACACGTTATTAGTAAGTGTTAATTCTCTAGAGTTATTGTAGTAGGCTATTACGCCTTTTAGATACAAAATTTTTTATTCAAATTGTCTTGTGTAGAAAGTTGTAAAAAGTTTGCATTAATAATACATATTTTTTTATAAACTTGTTTGTTTTATCACGGGACATGAGTATAAATATCACGTAGCACACCACTGCATTCTATCGGTAATAGAATTAATCAATAGAGCACGCAGCACTGCAGCGCATTCTAACAGACGCAAATCACCATCTGTGTATTAGTTCGTGTGCTCTCTACTGCCGCGCTGTGGAGACTGGGTACCTAGATGCTTGTTCACTCGCCAGCTGCCTGGATGAGGATCTACAGTAAAACTCTGTTAAGAAGTTTTTCAGGGGACTGGATGCAAAAAAGTTCTTATCAGGGAAAACTTCTTAGAGGGGAAGAGGTTGTAACAAAATCAAAATTTCAAAACTTGCAAAAAAATTTTCTACCCGCATTCCACACAAACACTAGCCAGTAGGCTGAATAGAATAATTCAAACAACGCACTTACGTACCTTTTGCTGTGCTTTAATTGCAACGCTTATCCACTGGATGAAAACTTTCATATCAAACGATATTTGTCACACAAAAATTAACAATATTGGAATTAAATGTTTGTAAGTCTTTTGCAAATATTGGTAAGGATACACAATATACGTACAGAAATGAATAATAAACTTTACAAATCAAATAAAATCCCTTACTGTTTCTTAAAGTAAGTGTCTAGAGTTGTTTGCTTCAAAACACTCCCTGATTGATGCAACATATAACTTTCCAGAGCCCATACAGCTTTCCAGATGTTGTCAGGAACAGTTTGTGCTCCCTGCTCAAACAGCTTTAACTTGTCTAGATAGTCCACGGCTTCAGAATATGTTTGTACAGAAGTGCTGCTACCATCATCAGTGTCGTCTTCATCTTCATCATCAGGTTCTTCTTAATGCCGGGCACACAAGTCATCAATTGTATGCTGTGCACATGGTAGGACAGCATCATCTGCAGACTCATAGTCTTCAAAACTGCAGGAAACATTGAGCTGCTCTTGTAAAACATTCCAATTGCCACATGCAGATTCTGTATAGGTGACACAATCAATTTCTTCTAACTCTGCAGAAAATAAACCAAATCCTGCCTTTCTAAAACAATTTTCAATACACTTGGTTTCCAGTGTGTCCCACGAAGCTGCAATATAATGCATAGCATCTAAGATGTTGATTTTATGCACATTCGTCTTGACATTCACCATCCGGGTAATCATTCTTGAAACTAGATGCTGGCGGAACAGTTAATTGAGAATTTTAATAATGCCCTGATCCATAGGTTGTAGAACTGAGGTTGAATTTGCAAGAAAAAACTCAATCTTGATATTTCTTAAGTTTGCAAGCACTGGGTGGGCTGGGCAATGATCCATGAAAAGCACTGTTTTCTTGTTTCGACACCCCATCTTGGCATCAAGGGCACGAACATAATCTTCAAAAATTTCTGAAGTCATCCATGCTGATTTATTGTTTCTATACTTGCAAGGGAATGTTTTCACGTTGTTAAAACAGCGTGGCTTTTTTGGTTTTCCAATTACCAGAAGTGGTAATTTTTCTGTGCCATCCATGTTAGCTCCCACCAACACTGTCAATCTTTCTTTACTTTGTTTGCCCCCATGGCATTTTTGCCCTTTTAACACAAATGTTTTATCAGGAAGCATGTTGAAGAATAGGCCACATTCATCAACATTGAAAACGTTTTTTGGTTCGTAGTTCTTGAGAATTTCTGGCAACATTGATCTTTTCCAACTCTCCACAGTTTCATTGCAAACACTCTCAGATTCTCCACTTACAGATCTGTAAACAATTTCCACTCTGTTCTTAAATCTGTCAAGTCAGCCATTTGAAGGAGTGAATTTAATTCCCAAGTTATGAGCAATTTGTGTAGCCTTCTCTTTCAAAATAGGGTCGTTTGTTGGAACCCCGAGAGCCCTTTGTTCTTTGAACCATTTTAATAACACATTTTCAACTTCGTCGTACAATCCCGTTTTCATTTTCTTACATTTTAATGAAATGCTTCCACTGCTAAACAGAAGCTTGTCCCGTTTGGCAACGATTCCGTTAAGTGTCGATGGTGGTATTCCCAACTTTGTGGCCATGGCCACTCTGGAGACCTTGGGATTTGCTTCAATTGCCGAAATAATCTTAAGTTTTTCTTCAAAACTTAATGCTTTCCGCTTCAGTGGTACGCCACTACTTGTAGATGCCATCTTACCCGGCAATAAGTTAGTCGCTGTATATTCAGAGAAAATGTTTTAATGCACACAAAATTCACTAGATATCGAAAATAAACACGTGCTACCTTACTATATTCTTGTTTCCTTTCCGAACTAAACGAACTAACCAGCCAATCAAATTGCGCTGCGAACGTAAATAGCGGCTATTTTGCCTTTGTCACACCTTCCCCAATGTTGGTAATCATTTCCACACGTTTTATTACCGATGTGAATAACTTTGAGAAATGCGTGTTGAATAATTAATAGTAATCAAAGCTACACAATTACTTTGAATTATTGCATTTTAGTCGTCAACAAGTTAGCGCTTGAAGTCTGCGGCGTGCTGTTGTTTGGCCACTATAATCGTGGGGGCACGGTATTCAATTAGAACAGCAGCTGTGAGTGATTCGATACAGCGTGGGCAGATTATACGTAGAATATAAATGGAACAGCCAATTAACGCATAGGATTGGTTGAACGTGCTGGGAAGAGCACATGTGCCATGTGGTTACTGTTTTTGCTATCGCTGAAAGTTTCAAAATTATTTTTGACGTCTTTTTTAGATATGGGTAACAAAAAATTGTATGCATAAGTTTAATAAATATTCATTATTTTTAAACGCTATATGCGGGTTATCTGCTTTCAACATAAACCTTTTAAGTGGGATTTATTAACCTAGAACTAAATGGATGTGTGTTAGGGAATTAAAAATTTGAACCTTTTAGGCGGGAAAACTTATTATGCGGGAACGTCTTAGAGTTTCACTGTAGGTGCGCTTGTTGTAATAGCGTCGCTCGCTCGCCGTCTGTACGTATCTCAAAATCACTCCCGCTGCTAAAGTTTTCAACGAGTTTTAACGAATTTTTTTTGTTTTTCGACGGATGGTTTAAGCTTTTCTACGCAGAAATAAGTACATACGGGTGCTCGTCTTTTTAAAGGACACAATTAATATTCAATTTTGTCAGTTAATTATTTAATATATTTTTTGTTATTTTTTTTTAAGGTTCCTAAAAATCCTTTTGTTGAATTGCTGTTTTAGTTATTCCTGAGCGTTAAATCGTGGCTCTACTGTATTTTATCGCGAGCGTATTTATTTGTTTCGTCAACTATTTCTTGAATAATATCAGAAAAAAATAACTGGAAAAAATCTAGAACACTTTCTGGCTTTTGAGGTCCAACTGGCTTTTGGTAGCCTGATATATTTGTGTATTGATACTGAGTAAAATCAGGCTGGTTTTCATATGGATTCCAGCTACTACCAGGTATGCTATGAGGTCTTGGATGGACAGAATCATTTTTACTTTCATCAGAATCACTTATATTTTCTTGGGTAGGCAAAATGTCAGAAATGTTTTCACTACATTCTGAATCATCGTCTGAAGACAATTCTTCTGAAAATATACTACTTTCTAGACGTTAACTCCTATCATTTTTGTGGTCTTATTATGCTACATATAGTAGTGTCATGGGGGTGAAACTAATATAGGGAAACGAGTCCTGCTTTTCAGCTTCTTCTAATATCCGTGGCTAGATTGTAGCAGCACCATCGCGACAAAAGTTTTTTTCTTTGAATTATGTACTGGTCATTGCATGTGGCTGCCATTTTCGCTGCGGAGTGAAATGGCGTGAAGTATGGTTGTCTGATGAGCGTAGTGTGGACAAAAGCTTTTTATTTAATTAATAGTAGAAAGTTATTTCACATAAGTGTTGTGTTCCCGAATGTAAAAATACGTTTAGTGTATTGTGAAACACAGTTGCCCAGTAATCGAGGAGATTGGATTTCAAAGTTTGCATGTAAGTGCAGGTTAAATCCACTAAATACTGTCTTACATCACTGGAAAAATATTAAGTGAAGCTAAAAATTCAAAAGTGATTTTGAAGTTTCTGTGTGCTTTCATTTTCGTTGCAGTGATTGTAAGTTACATTTTTGCTATGTATATATGAAGAGGTAGTAGTCTGTTACTTGCATTTAAATTTATATGTAAACGATTTGATTAAAAATAATTTATTTGCGAGTAGTTCCAATACTATTGCCTTATTTGCCGGCATATAAGACGACAATTTTTACATATTTTTGGCCCTCAAAAATTGCTACTCGTCTTATATGAGGGTGCAAAAATTTTTGGTAGCCAAAAATCGTTTGAAAGCTAAGCTGTAAGCTGTGGAGATGTATGATGTTTCAAGGAATTGCGTTTTTCGTCACAAATGAAAACGAGTGCCTCAGTCTTATATGCGGGGTCGTCCTATATGCCGACAAATACGGTAATGTCATACATTATCTCATGGTTATGTACAAATAAAGAAATTATTATTTTTACTACCTAATACCTAAACAACGTAAGAAAAAATAAAATAAAAACAGAACAGAATCATCTATGTCGACTGCAGTTACGACAATCGAAAATGTTCAATCGATCGATATACAAATACTTGACTTCGATAGAAGTCGATGTATTGTAATCGAAGGAAAACAGCGCATGGGCACTGCTCGTTCTTTATGTTTTCCCGTAGCTAGAATGAAGTGCTAGTGAACACACACGCAGCAAAGAAGAAGAAAATAATCAGGACCCATTTTATAGCATTGAGTTACCTCTCTTTCCGTAGGGTTATTGCTCGTTGAGTAGTGTTTACTGTTCAAAGGCATTTACAAAGACTGTTATGCACGTAAATTTACTTTACATGACAAACGAAAAACAATAACATTACATGCACAGTAACTTGTAGTGATAATGTTTGCGTAATTTGAAACAAAATAAATACAATAACAAAACAGTATATTTCATACGTAAAACAACTATCTAGAAACGTTTCCTTTTAGCTTTATAATATATTGTAAACACAACTTGATAACAAACGAATAACTATTGAATAAATGTCACTGGAACATGTACACAGTGCGGTGAATACGTTTATCGAAACACAATCATTATTTCCTGTGCTGTGGTGGCGTTTTCTTTGAACTACACACACGTATCTTCCAAGGAGAAACAACACAACGCAGCACACGGCTGTTGACGATGTCTGACTACGTCTGACAAACTAGTTACACGGGCGTCAAAAACGTGTCGGACCAGGTACAACATGCGACTAAAAAGGCAAAAATTTTGTCAGGCCAGGTCCGACACGAGAAGAAAGGGTTAAATCGGGGCTGTACTGTAAAAGGAAAATCAGATATATTGTAGCTGCATTCACAAGTTGATGCAGGAGAAATAATTTCCTCGCTGGTAATGTGGAAACTCTTCACCTCAAATGCGATATCTTGATATCCTGACTGCAATACACAAGAAAAATTATAATATTTTACTCAACTTCTCCCCAGTGTCATCGTTACCTCAAGAATTTCCTCACATGTCTCTGCAATAAATCCTATGTGCAGTATTTATTTATTATTAACTATTCAGCATGCATGTGTAGTATTTTATTTAAAATAGCTAAAGAGGTTGTGTTCTGTGACATTCACATATGTATACAGCGTGTGAAATGCTGTAACTTGTTTACCTTCAATTATATACAGTGGATTCTCTATGTATTCAAACCTAATGAATTGAAATACCTGCATCCATGGAACACATTTTGTGGCCTATTAATTTATTTTACAGCATTTTAATACCACATCTATTGAAATCTCTCGTGTATTGAAATTTTTTGTCAGTCCCATGAGAAATGGTGGATAGAGAATTCACTGTATCTAAAAAAAATGTATGTTGGGGGAACCCAATAGAAAAATATTTCAATTAAAAAAATTTTCTCATGGTCAATAGGCAGTGTATTTTTACCTTTGTATGTTATTTATGTTACGTGGGCTAAAATGATTTTTTCAGTAAGCTAAAACAGAATTTTTCTTTTTGGTAGAAATATGCCCCACATTTAGTCAGCAGGCTTGGCTTTTTTCGCCTTGCAGGTGTTACAAGTGTGGAAGAGAATGTGTAGTGGTGTAGGTTGGTTCTACCCTCTGTTCTTGAGAGTGGCCAACTTGAGTCATTGCACTGTTTCCTAGAGAGTTGGCCTTCTCAGTGAATATGAGTTGGCCATAGAATGGGAACATACATATTCGTACTTGTCTGAATATAGCATACCGTATTTACTTGTGTATATTGCACACTTATATTCCAAAACAGTGAATTAAAATACAGTAGAACCCTGATTTAACGAAATGCCATGGGACCCGAAAATGTTTACTCTAAATCGATGGTTGGTAAAATTCAACTGCATCCACCCCCCTAAAGTTAAATCCTCGGGCATGTTTAGTCGGAATTTAAGGTGATTGTAAAAAGCATATTGGTCAAAACATAAACAAAACGCAATTACCGTCAATAGGTAAATAAACAAAACGCAATTACCGTCAATAGGTAAGCCACAGCTGTGAAATGAAAAAAAAAAATGAAAAATCTGCGAAAAATCTGCCACTAGAGCGCTCGGCGAGCATGCGCATGGTGAGTTAGGCCGTCCGTGTGCTCGCAATCAACACATAAGTGATGACTAACACTGCCGAGCCTTCAATATTTCGTCTCTCTCAGGTCCGCTCCACCAACAAAATTATGGAAACTCCAATGAAAAATAGTAAAAAAATATTTCATATTGAAATCTGAATTAAAAGTTTGCAAGACAACGGTAAAATAATAATTAAATATGAGCGGCGGCTGCTGTGGCCATTGTAGCTTGTTTGCAGACGCGCTTGTGAAACAAACTCAGTTTGGTCTGCTCGCAATAAATACTTTTCTCTCGATCGTTTTTTGCATCGGAGAAAGAAATTACAGTAGAAACTCTATGGATCGTTTTTCAAGGGTGCAGAAGAAAGACATGTTGAATGCGGACCAACTATGCATGTGAACTTACCTTTTTTTTTTAACCTAACCTCGAAATCTGAAGTTGTAGCCTACTTTATATGCGGAGATGACTGACAAGACACATTATAAGAACGTTACTATCATTATGTTTTAAAGCTTTTTTAATTTAATTAATACGTATTTAGGAGTGCGGTCGTGAAATTACATTACCGGTGCATAACCATCTAAATATGCTGCACTAAAGTGGAAATAATTTTCAAATCCCGGCTGTTTATAATAAAAATTTTCATAAACGTTTTGCAAATTTTAGGTTATAGTTGCCGTTAATTGCGTTAAAAACAAAGATAAATGAACGCACGTAAAGAGATTAAATATTTCCAACGTAAAAACAGCGATAGGTAGTCCGAGACAATCAATAGTGCTAGCGGCGGCAATTCTCTTCTTGCCGCCATCTTGAATTTATTGTGCCGTGAACGCAGGCGGTTAATGCGATCACGGTAATTCGCCTATGGCTTTGCACGTGATCACCAACTTAGCTGCGATGTTTCTTCTGTGTTCTATTTCCAAGCAAGTTTAGATGTCCTTTCTTCCTTCGTTATCTGTGACTCTGACATCTCGTGTTTATATTGTTTTTGGATGGCAAAACACGTAAATAGCGAGAAGAATAAAATTTTGATGTGATATGCAGGAAAATTTAACAGTATATTAATTTACAAACAAACTGGGCCTGAAGAAAAAAATGTAAATCGCGGGGAAACGTAAACATCACCGCGGCAGGGTGGGCATGTTTACTTTGTGGGCAGCCATGATTGTCTCTTATCGTTCGCTTGAACTGTTCGTTTTAAATTTACACTGTATGTTGAAATTACTTATTTTAAAAACGATCGATAGCCTAAATTTTGTCGGTGTGACAAGATATTTTGAACGATGGATGCGGAAAAAACGATACTTACGAAAATAATTTTAGTGTCGACTTCTTAAACATTGTTTTAGTAGGATAATTTTCGTGAGCAACAAAATATACAATAGATACGGGAAAACGATGGAAACGAAAACTATGCATCGAGTTTCTACAGTATTTACATTTACGGTAATAAATTCGTTGTAAAAAGTCTGCATAAATAATATTAGGTTTTTTTTATAAACACTTGTTTGGTCATGGGACACGATTGTAAATTATCACGCTGCACACCAATGCATTCTACAGTAAAACCTCGTTAATTCGATCTCTGTTAATTCGAAATGCTATATAAATCGAAGCAGTCGGTCGGTCACGAACATGAGGATAGGATTTTACATGCTATGGAGTTTGGTTAATTCGAAATTTTGTTAATTTGTAACTCAAAGCATTTTTCTGGCCCATACAGGGATCAAGTCCTAGTAATTCGAAGTCATTTTGATAGAGATGTCAGTTAAGTGTTTGAAATATAAGAATTATGCTGCGTCATGTGGTGTTGTACATTCCTGGCTTTGTTTCCGTTACCGCGCCTGCCCGTTACCGCGCCTGCCCGTGTCTCACTGACCTTGAGGCTTCCTTGCACTGTCTGCTTGTGCACGGCGCTCAAGTTTGAATATATGTGTGTGTGATGTGCGCAAAGAGAGAGGAAAAGAAGAATGGAAGGCAGGAATGGCACAGCGTGTGACAGCCTGTGGCTGTGTGATAAGAACATCATGTGATTTTGTGCTTTCCTCCCGCTCTGTGAGCTAGATACAGTTACGTAAGACATGTGCACATGTTTCACAAGCCTGGAGTATTTCAGTGGCCAGGGAGAAGCGGAGTGAATGAGGGAAGGAGAGGATGAGGAAGTAGGTAGCTCATCAACTCCCCCCCCCCCACCCACCCCCTCCAACAAGCTAGCCACATACCAAGCAGATGCCAGAGTTGCGTCACCCTGCAAGTGCCTCCTATACCCTATCCATTCTAAGGTTGCAACTAATTCAGTCAAGTGAATGACAATAACATTTTTGCACAGCATAAATTTCATTTTAATTATTGGAAAATACATGTAAAGTTTGTAATGGCACAATCATCACAATGTTAGGAATGAAGACATAATTCAATTGCTTTGATTTACTTCAGTAGAAATTTTTATTTCAGCTGCAACCTTAGAGTGGACGGAGTATACTCCTCGTTCTCTTCTACCTACAGTAGAAGTTTTTATTTCAGCTGCAACCTTAGAGTGGAGGGAGTATACTCCTCTTTCTCTTCTACCTACCTTCCCTCTTCCGCTTTTTCCGGCATGATTCACCAGTCAACAATGCAGCTTCTCGGAGGATACATTCACAGGGTTTCTACTAGGTCACGAAAGTCCCAAAAAAGTCACGAATTGTGAAAAAGGTCACAAAAGTCCCACAATAGTCACTATTTTGAAATTCATTTTGGTATGTCACGGAAATTATTTTCGTGTGTTTGATTCTTGTTGAATCATTTGTCAAAAGTGCATGTTTACACTACTAATATTTCTCGTGCACTGTACAAGTAAAATAAATAATTAGTTTGTATATTAGTCATGATAGTCATTGTCATAAAGACAACTTTAATTTAGATATATATTGATTACAGATTTTAAAATTGGACATGCTTCGTGCTCTATATTGGAGGAAACATAATGAAGATTGTCGGCCGTGTTGCACTATTAATTAATTCTGTTTGAACAGTTTTTCAAAAAAAGTCACCAAAAAGTCACAAAAATTTACTTTTACAATCTGGTAGACACCATGCAATGTTTTGTTGTGAGAAACGGCACAAGCCTTAGTCAGCAAACTGGACTGTTTGACAGACATAACCTAGTTTATTAGTAGGGCTGGCCCGATACCAGTTTTTCTGCCGATACCGATATTGATATTTTTTGCCGATATTCCGATATCCGATTCCAGATACCATTACACAAAACGAATGAGAATATGAGAGTCACATGAAGTTAAAAATTTACAAATGAAATAGTACTATTATTTTTACAATTTAAAGAATGAAAACCTTATTATAGTATTAAATAATTAAATTTATTTGTTTTTTTATTAATTTGTTTAATGAATAAATTACCTTTTATACCTAATGGACTGTTTCAACATAAAAACAAAAAACAAGAACACAACTTATCTCATAAAATATGTTGCATATTATTAGTTAACCCTTGGCATATATACTGGCAATACAAAAACACATAAAAGATAAAATAACAACATATAAAACTAAAATTTAGATTATTTGGTTAGGTCAAGTTCAAAATCTCTAATGCCCAACAGTCTTCAAAAACTCATATTCCCTAGTTTTTAAACTGTCTGCAAAAACTGAAAGTTCTTTTTCAAGAACAGCAACATTCTGATCTTTTCAGGTTTTAAAGATGACCTCTTATTTACAAGATAACTACACGTACTAAATAATCTCTGACTCAACACTAGAAGCTGGTATGTCCAAATATTTTATGGCCAACTTCTTTAGTGTTGGATACTTGGTATTATTGTACCAATACTCACAAATGTTGCAGGAACGTTCTAAAACCGGCTCTCCCAGATACTCGTCTAGTTCATCAACCTTACTGCTGCTTGTAGTTTTACCCTCAGCCTTGGAATTTTCATGAATGATTATGTCACAAAAATCCATTAATGAAGATGGTACAGAATTTTCCACGGCAAGACTAGTCGAATCTTCTTGATTTTCATCTTGTGGCATCACTGACTTTAGATGATTTCGTAGAATGTCCTTGGCCATATTAGCCCTTTCAGGTGCAGAAAATGCTTTGTCCTTGAACCTAACAAAAATACACAAAACTGTTAGAAGTTAATATTAGGGTTAAGGCCATACTAGGTAGTTATACCTACAGTGCTACAGACAAAAATTCTGTCAATACAGTTCATTAAAATGATTTAAGTATTCTGTTCTTTATATAAATGTAAAAAACTCTACCAAGTATGACCTTACAATTTGTGTTCAGCATATGAGCTACATGAGAATTAAGATTTCTTACCGTGGGTCCAGGCATGTTGCCAGAACATACGTCGCATTCATCTCAATTGGTAATGGACTTTTGACACTTTCTTGTAGAACTTTTGAGGGAAAACGTTTCTCCAGTTCACGAAGAATATCCTTCTTCACTGAAGCCATCCCCACAGAAGCATCCAGCTGGACAGCTTTTCTCAAGCTATTAATCAAAGGAATAACTTGAGATGCACTTGCTGAGTGGTCACTGACAATAGTAGTCACCTCTTAAAAAGTTTCAAAACTGAAAACACATTGTCCATTGTAATCCAGTCTGAACTAGTGAGCGAGTGTGACATGTTGAGGTCTGCTATGCAAGAAGCAACAGCATTTTTTTGCTCTAACAGACACTCCAGCATAGAATGTGTTGAATCCCACCTAGTTGGCTCGTCTTGAATCAGTTTTTTTCTGTGGTAGCTGAAGCAAGGTCTGAGTACGTTTCAATACTTTCTGGGCTCTAATTGAGTGCTTGAATGACCCGACAATTTTCCTGCACTTTGCGAGGACATTCGTTATATTGGGTTGGTTGAAACATCCATCCTTAACAAGAAGTTGAATAGTGTGTGCAGTGCATGGAATGTGAGTCATGCCAGTTTTTTTAATTGCCAGTTTGAGGTTTGGTGCACTGTCTCTGACAATCGCTGTTACTTTTCCTATTAACTTCCAGGTTGCAAGAGAGTCCTTCACAAATTCAGCCAAGTTATTAGCATCATGGTGGTAGTTTGTGTACGGTATTGCATCAAGGCACAAATGCACGTCCCTTGTGCCATAAAGAAATTGTACAGTCAAGCTCATGTAGTCGTCCATGATCAATGAGGTCCTAAAATCCACTGTGACACTAACACTTTCGATTGTGAGCAAGAATTCTTTAATTTTTTCAAAATTTTCTACATACATCTGTGGAATCAATTTATTTGAAAAATCATGTCTCTTTGGGATTACAAATCTTTTTTCTAATACTGCCATTAATTTTTGAAAACCTTGGCCTTCTACAATACTGAATGGTAAGCCATCTTGAACTATCATTTCCCCTATAGCTTTAGTAATAGCGTGTGCTTTAGGATCAGTACTTTTTAATTTTTCACGCCTGGCAAATGCAGCTTCCACTGTTTGTTGCTTGGATACATCCATTCGTCTGCACTTAGCCGGAGGTTCGTTTGTGACTACTGGTAAAATTCCCGTAACTTCCGAACTGGAACCACTAGAAACTAGGCCTAGGCCTACCTTATTTGAAGATCCTGTTACAATTTCATGTCGATGATTTTGCTGCAAATGCTGTGACAAATTCGTCGCATTGAACTGTCTGGAATTTTTCTCACCGCGGCTTACTATTTGTGAACACAGTTTACATTTTGCCTTACTTTCATCTGTGTCTAGTTTAACAAAATACTGCCACACATGCGACATTGTGGCCGCATAAACTTGAAAACAAAGGATGAATTGACGACTCGTTTTGTTTACGTTGACGTTAACAAATAGAAAAAAAACACTGGTAGCCTTAGGACCTATTGCGTACAGCCAGAGATTCTAGAGCCCAACTCTGAGCTGTAGAAAATGGACGGCCTACTGCGAGTCCCGCTAAGGTTAACCTTAGTCCCGCGAAGGTTAACCTTAGTCCCGCTTCAGCCACTAGGTAGCAGTAGCGTATTTTGCCTTCCCATCTCCAATATCTATGGCTTCACTTGGTGCAAGTTATGAAAGTTGCTGCACACAAACACTTGTGCACCGTCTTATCTGTGATTGTTTACATAACGAGAAACGAACAAATTTGTTGTGATCTATGAAGGGGAAGTTGAGCGACGGTTGTTTTTAATGTGAAAATCCATTATTTCTGATACCTTTAGGCAAAAAAAGCACGTCTTTAGTATCGTGTTATGTGGGTTGAAACGGAAAGTGCCCTTCAATGAGTCTATTTTTGTTATTCCAAAACAATATCGGCAAAGGGGGAAACAAGTATCGTATTGGAAATCGTTCTGCCGATACCTAAAATATCGGCTGTATCGGCAGCCGCCGATAAATATCGGGCCAGCTCTATTTATTAGTCAGTGCAATTCTTTTTTGAATTTTTTATTTAAATTTATTTGAATTTTGAAAAACAATAAATTTTATGGAAGTGGCATTACAGTCAAACCTCTATCCATCGTTTTTCAAGGGACCAATAAGAAAAAACGATGCATCCGAGAAAACGAAACATGCGGGAAACGAGCAACCCCCCCCCCCCCCTTACTTAAAAAAAACTAAAAACATAACCTCAAAAATTATTTTTAATAATGTCCACCATATGAAAATTTGCTTCAAATATGTGTGTATTGAATATGGTCGTAGGTAGCTTCATTTGTATTACCAACGATCTAGTTTAACGTCAAAGGTGGCAATCCGAGACATTTGCGATGTCAGCATGCTTTTCACCGGGACATATCTCTACCTCCTTTATTATTTCAAGGCATTCTTCATGTGAGGGAACAGATTTTGAAGGCCGCGACACTTACGGCAATAATTTATAAATACATTTCACAGGCCTTAAAATAAAAATAGTGTACTCCACTTCTTAACAAAATAAAAAAAAAACTGTTGCTATCTAAACAAAAAACGTAACCTGTAAGATACGTATTTACAAGGCGTCAGGCGAAACGTAACCTCTCCGACTCGTGCGCTCGCGCTCGGCTGTCTTCGGCTGTACTCGGAAGTGCACAAAATGGCGGAAGAAAATTCCCAAAATTCTTGACGTTGCTGCAATTTATTCACTAAACTTTACGGAAATGTAAAAGTAAAAGCGCATATTTTCAATAGAACAAAATGAATTTGTACAATATACGTGTTCGAAATCTATTGAAAATAATTTGGATATCAACATAAAAAAAAATATTTCCTCTATAAAAAATTATGTTTTTCTGTTGGTGACATGTTTGTTGTTCGCTTACTGAAAATACGGCAATGTTTGTGTTTACACACACAACCTGCAGTATGTAAAATTTTTCTTACAATAAGATGGACTGCCTAACATATTTGAAACAATAACGGTGAAGTTTATAGTCGAAACAAGTCTTAACATATTACGTCCGTATTTTTGACAACGGTAAATGTGTGCCTTGTGCGGTTTGTTGGTGAAAATGTCTGAACGGTCGATGCGGGAAATTTATGCATATATGAACGATCCATGTGGGTTTATTTAAAATTGTTTGTATAGACAATTTGTCGGGACCGTGAAAAACGATCGATGGATGCGGGTAAACGAAAGAAACTGGAACGATGCAACGAGGTTCCACTGTACATGTTTGGGAGTTAGATTTGTAAAAATTGTTTTACATTTTTAACTGCTATATTAATGTTAAAGCATTGTTTCTTAGTCACATTTAAAACATTTACTGTATTAGCCACATGTTATGCTTACCTGCTTTTTGTACCATTCTTGCAGTCCTTTGAATGGTGTGAAAAAACTTCACTGTTACATGTTTACTTTGGTTCCATAAAAATTCTTATGTATTTAGGCAATTGTATGCAGTTCTATACTATTCCTTTCATCTGGCAGTATTTGTGTGTTTTATTGTACTCATAGCTTGCCAACAGTGAGCTTGTATTCATTTGGGTGCTGTGAGAATTTTTTAATCAGGTTGTATCAAGTGTTTTATGATATTGTGCCTTACAATGGTAATTTAAATGGTGGTTTTTTTTGCAGGCATGATAATGTAGGCATTTTGTTACCAACCAACATGCGTTTTGAGGTTACCCATATTCGTCAGGTTTAAAATCGATGACTGCCTCGATAATTTGAACCATTACCTCCCCTTCCTTAGGGCTGACCTCAACATGGTGATGGCACCTAACAATTTACAATAGCATAGCATAGGGAGTAACGAGGGTTGCGATTCCCAACCATTACCAAGCACGCCTAGTCAAGGATTTAAGTTTATTTTAAACCAAAGCTAGAAACTCATAACCTCAAATCTCAGTATTGCAAAACTGGTTAATCATCAGCATGATCTGCAAGTAATGTCATTATTAGCAATCATGAAAAAGGAGAATTATCATTTAGCTTTAACTTCAAATAAACATCAAATGTCGGGTTCAATCGCAACAGCGATTTATTGATAAACCAAAACATCATCATAACAGTTACATAACCTTGAAAATAATACAACCTGAAATAGCAAGTATCAAAACATTCATAATGAAAGAAATAACATTAAACATTACCTTTACAAAAATACTATTAACAGGTGTGCAAATGGAATCACATTTAAAGTTGAACAATATGAAATATCAAGAAGCCCTAGTTGATAACCCTGGGGAGGGTGTAGCAAAAGAACAACTAAACATCGGCTAGCCCTACCTCGTAGGGAACTAGCTCACACAACCTAGGTTAACTGAGTCCCATACCTCAGTAGCTAACACTGACATAAATCGAGGGGACACATGCCCCAAAACACTTAACTAATTAAAGCTCGGGGGACCCATGCCCCAACACACAATCTCAAACACAATCATAACCTACCTCAGTAGTATGCATACACAACTAACACCCTCGCACATGTCTCATTCATTGGGCACATAAGGTGCATGCAAAACATCCAATTCGTTAACTAAACATCTGCCATAGTATACATTCTCTGTCTGTGAAATTTAAGAATCAAATTGTACGCCTACAAGTACTAATTAACCAACAAACTAAACTAATAGAAAATACGTGTCTGCCATCTCTCTCTCTCACTGAATGATATTACTTATTTACTTTAGTTTACATTTGAAATCCTGAACGCGAAAGTTACTTATTTTTACCAGTCAAAGTGAAAACAACAAACAGCACAAAACACGAACGAAAGACTAGGACCTGGGCTATTATGCTACAGGACTTCAACTCTAGAAATAATTAAACAAGAAACTAAACAAGGCACCGCAAATTAATCAATTACAAGTCCTGCTGCATGATACTCATTTTCGTAAATGTGGAATAGGTTAACAAGATTGACACTTACATTTCACTGGAAGCCAACTGAACACACATACAAGAAAACACGAGTATAAATACATGAAGCGAGAATGAATTTAACCACTGGAAATAGTCCGCCCAACATGGCGGAACAACTATGGGGAGTTAAATTACAATATATCAATTATTACTACGAAACCTGAATTTACATAATGAAAATAAAATACAAACTTTACACGTCTTGCTTAGTACAATATTAATTATATAAACAATTCCTTTCAGAAATTCATAATATTACATGAAAATGTTATATTACATACTACAGCTCTCGGGAATATTTCTTGAGGTTCTGCCATTGTCGCTCGATAGCGCTGTTGTAGCACGAGACTTGCTGCACTGTCTTAACCTGTGTCTCTGTTCAGTCTGTATCACATCTATGGCGAAGATTGTCATGTTTACAAATGACGACATAATATATTCCAAAACAACAAATGGAATATAATATACGGTATGTAAGTTTCTGGATACATGGAAGTGATGTGAAATATAACAGCTGAGTATTATATATGTTAATTGCTGATAACTTGCAATGTCTGAACTTTTTCTAACATCAAATTATGAGTAACGTTACAGTAGGTACAATGCCACAGCAATACAGTAGAACGTTGTTAATATGTTTCTCAAGGGACCAAAAAAATGTTCACATTATAAATGGGAAAACATTATAACAGGGTAATGTCCTATTACAAATAAGTTTTAGGGACCATAATAATGGTAGCATTATAGCCAAGAAAACAAGTGGGAACACTATATGAGGGTTCTACTGTATTCACAATATAATAGTTGACAATCTACTAAGTCCTGGTAAACGATACATTTGGTAGAATCATCACAAAATGCGTTAAGGGAAATGTGGGCCCAGCTAAATTCTTGTTTTTCCACCGAGAAATAGTTTAGTGTCTATTGGATATTGTTAGGAATTTTTGTTGCTATAGAGTAAATTTAAGCAAAATTATAATTAAATAAAAATGACTTACATGTGTTTATTAAAACTTGTCATTTATAATTAAAACTGAAATTTAATTCCAAAATGGAGAAGAAAAAAAGTTGAGATAGTGTAGCATTACTTACAAAAATATAAAATGTTGTAGACACCTTATGTTCATGGTTGTTCTGTTTTGTTCCAGGTGCTGCTGGAGGAGCTTTGCCGCCGGTAATGTACCCTTTTGCGTCAGTTTGCTTCTAAATTTTATAACATGGTTTCATATTGGTTTATTTTTTTAATTGGGATATTCGTGGGGTTACTGGTAATCTTTCTGTGTACCAGTTTTAGTGGTGGTGGTCTATTGTTCTCAACGAAGTGTCGTAATACTTCAACAAATTAAGCAAGATAGTACATTTCTACTTGATCGGTATAGTAATTGATTCAGTTCTGTGACATAATAGATGCTTGTATTTCTTTGTGCATTTATTGAAGTGTGAATAATTCTGTTATTAAAACTGACAAGTACACAAGTTGTCACATTGTATTGACAGTTAAGGTCATGAATTGCATGTTTCATCATTGATAGTAATAATTGGGTCAACATTTTGCTACTGCAAGTTTGTGAAGTTTTGACAACATAATTGTAACAAACTTAATTAATGGGGTGTTCTTTTTAAAGATTTTTATCGCTTGGAATACGTAACAGTTAAGGTAGGTGATAATATGAATTTGAGTTTCGTGAATGAAATTCACCTATGTTCTTCCACTATCAAAAGTTCTGACTTAAAATTCATATGCCTCATATTTTAGTTCATGAAGTGGTAATTTTATGGTTTTTCATGCAAGGTATTCTATTTTAAGATGTGGAAATTATATTATAATTGTTACAGTTCAGAGTTAATTTCTGGTCTCTCGGTTATCTCATGTAGTCAACTTTACAAATGGGTATGTTTATTTTTGACAGCTGCTAATATTTTAATAATTAAACCCGAGGAAACTTTTATTGTACTTCTACTCGGTGAGCAGTTGGAGCTACTGGAACTACAGACCAAACCTATTCGACTTAGTAGTAAAACACAATGGACCACAGAAATTTGTCGTTATAACCGTTGGATAAGTGTACTTATTCATGGGATAGACTGTACTAGTTTTACTCTTTATATATCAGTATTGTTACAATGTATTTCTCAGTTTCTAATTTTCGTCTTTTATAACTAGTTTTAGCAATTGCTAATTAGCAGTCAAGCCTTTAACTATTTTCAAAGGTATAAAAATTTGTATTAAATGTGTATGATAGCATACATGAATAAGTGAAAAGTTAACAATTAATTTGGAAAATCACTGCACAGCATCACATAGTTGTTTCAAGGTCTTTGGCGATGGTCAAGCAGTGGCTGTACTTGGAATTATGTGCTATGTGCTCTGAGCAGCATTGGATTTCACATGTGAAGCATATTTTATGTTTTAGATTCCTTGTGTATAGAATTGTTCGGTGTTAAATGTGGTATGTGGGTTTCAGCATATCTTGTTTTTTTTGTATAAATGTTAATTTTTTCCTCTGCTAGAGTTTAAAATAATATTGATATTTAAAGTGAATATTCCTAGTCGGGCATACAAGAATAAATCGTGGCGACTTGAGGAAACAGGGCAGTCAGTGCTAGTGGTTTCTGTGAATGGGACTTGTGGAGGGATGTTTGTAAGTCATTTTGGAGTATTCTTCCTAATTGGGTAATTACTGAATTTGTTCTTATTCAAAAGTATGACTAAATAACTATTCTAAAAGAGGAACATATATCTACTGGTAAGAATAATCTTAGTCCTACAGCGCTCAATATAGGTTGTTTACTCACTGCAAAAAGTTGAAAAAGTTTGATCATATTGGATGTTTTGTAGAATTACTTGCTTCAAGATCTTATATAAAAAATACAATACAATAGGTCTGTCCTAATACTCAAATCAAATTAAATTTTGATTTTAGTTACATGTCGGAGTTAAATTTCTCGCTGCAGTACAAGGATGAAGTATACTTTGGTTTGAATGCTGTAGTGTGTCAAGATGTTAAAGGCAGAAGAATCTCATAAATCGATTCACATGTAACATCTATTTATCCATTCATGTGCGGAACTTGTTGAAAAAGACAGGTGCCGATATTATGTAAATTTGTTTGAAAACTTGTTTAAGGCTTCAAAAATAAGGGCACGGATACTATGCATTGGCAGTCAATATGGTAGTTATAACGTGCCATAAGAGGTTTTTAATTGAAGTGGGTTTTTGGAAATGTGGGTTGGCTGCATTGAATTGTGTACCTGTCAACAATCTTCATCATGCAGTCTTGATTTCTTGTGTTCTGGGTTGTGTCAGACCTTAACTTTGCCTTGTTTTTTCATATACTTTTTGTAATTTTATATAAGAAACTGCCACAGTAAAAAAAAGTTGGAGTGGATCTCTATGCACAGAAGGCAGAAATGTTTGCTTTGGTAGTGTAGCATTTGTATGTATAATACTTTACATTAAATGTTATCAAATATTTTCTTTAATCTTGTAGATTGCAAAATGGATTATAAAAAAACTTTTCCCACGGCCAGACATGCGGCAAGTTCTTCTGTGAAATCTTGTTCTTAATTTGTTTAGCTTGCATAGTTGTCATTTTACGTTGTCTTTCATAGTTAATAATATTTACATAATTCAACGTACAGTGATGCCTAGTACTAAGATTTGTCTGTAGCTTACATGAGTCATCACGCCTAATTACAGAATAACGGTTATCCAGAAATACTACAGAATTAATTTTCTATTTAAATTTACGTGTTGACCAATATGCATGCTTGTTATTGTTTACGTCACATCATCCACAGATACTGCACACTGTTTGTGGCAACTGTTTGCCAGAAGCCACAGAAAGAACTGATGATTGTCAAGTAAGGAATGTCGTCTAAACCACACCATATTTACTCACTTCTAAGATGATCATTTTTGTATACTAAAAGTATTCTGTGCCTAGAATCAGCGGCTATATAAAAATTTTTACTAAGAAAACTTTCATGGTTCTTGAGCACTAAGAAGGTGAAGTAGGCCTACTGCCTGATAGTCCTTGAATCAAGCATTAACGAAAACCTTATCAGCCCACATACTACATTTGGTGAGGGAACTAGTAGTTGTATTTGCATCTGAGGCCATTCTTACGATGGAGCAATTCTCATAGCTACAAATCTCATGTGCTGAATTACAAATAACACAGCAGATTTGGTCAATGTTGAGTTGGTACTGTTGTAGCTCAATTCTAATGTGCATGGCCAGATTGAAGCTAGGAAAAATAAGATAACGGCCTACTGCCGGACTGGGAAACAAAGCAGAGAACATAACGAGAGTGGGAGGGAAAGACAAATGTGTGGCTGTGCTTTGCAGCCAAACTGGTTGCAAAGTGTACGTGATTATTAAACAGCAGTTATTGTTGTGGCTGTCATGTACACTAGACAAACCCCTGCACTTGATGCCAATGCTCACAAAATACAATGTGGGTTTTGGTGGGTGGAGGGATGTTATCTATTTAAAGGGCTTGGTCCCGAGTTTCTCGGCTGTCAAGAGAATTATTTTTTAATATCCATACGAGAGTCAATATCGTAAAATTGCATTGTAACTTATTTGCAAATTGGTTTTACTATGCAATGTAATTTTTTCGAGTCAAACTGTATGATGAGTATAGCTAATTTATCAATTAAAAGGAAATTTCATTAATTAACTAATTAGCAACTATTTTGCAGTGGTCTGATTTGAAAAAAAAAATTAAGAGTATGCAGTTAAAATCGGTCATAACAAAGTAACTAAGTGATTTTACAATATCGGCTCCTATTTATGTTTTAAAAAATAGTCGTTAATTGCGAAGAAACTTTGGCTCATGCCCTTAAGCAGTGCACTTCTCTCAGTACTGCACTCACCATTAAAAATTCAATGTAATTGAAACCAGCAGAAATGGAGCAATTTTTTTTGTGTTTTTTTCCATATTTCGCTTAGCTATTCTACTTTTTCAACCTTAACTGAAGATGGAATTGTTTTAATAAAGGGGGTCATAACGAGGTGTTGGTGTTCGTAAATGTTCTAAAGGTAGGGGCACATTATTTAATTTATAGCTAACAAGTTTTTGGATTAATGTTTTTGGGTTGTACAGTAGCTACTTACAAATAGTCTTTTCTGGTGGATGTTTTCTGATGGCTATATAGTACAAAATTGCATAGTAAAGATTTGTCCCTACTTCAAAAACTTGCTGTAGGTAGAGCCATAATTTAACAAGCTCTGGAATGACTGGAAAAGTGATATAACGAAAGGAGTTAATTTTATTACTAAATATGGTAACCTGATAAAAGGGGTATATACTGTATTTCACCGCATAATCGTCGCATATTTTATCCAAATTGATCGCAAAAAGGCGTAGGTGCGACCATTACTTGAAAATTCCAGTGGTAAAACATTTTTTTTACCAACATTTTTAGTCACTGGTCGTATTTATATTAGTCAGTAATTTTGGAGGAAATATTGACCTATGAACCCTGAAACACTGAATTGTGGTGGCACTATTCTCCTTCACACACATACCACGTGCTTGTTGTACCTACGGTGACCACGTGCTCGCACACACGCGCCCTCTTATTCATCCGTAGAATATTGCTGGATTCGGTATGTCCTCGACTAGCTGAGGGTTCAGTGATAGAGTTACAAGCTCTTACCTCAGTGTCGTGGGTACGAGAAGAGAAGAGCGAAAATCACAAAATATAAATATTGTTAGATGCACCCTGGGATTACTATTACCAGTAAATGATGAAAGTACAATTTAGTAGCACAATGTTTATTGAATACTCAGATTCAATCTACGCAACACAGTTACAAATCCCTGTACAACACACGCGGTGGGCTCTCACCTCAAAAACCAATTCTCAATTTATACTGTAAAAGATATATATAGCTAAATTCGGAACAAAATAAATTAAATGCGCAGCCCGATGGCTCGCGTTACCAAAAAGAAAGGTGCTGTAGCCCCGATGTTAAAGGATCTCCATGGCACGTGTGCCCGCGGGAGCTCTCCCCGCACACGTCCGATCACTTAGACAGTCAGATAGCTAAGACTGGGAAGCTGAGCTCCCAGCATCCTCCTCACACTTCACAGGATGTGCCCACAGATGGCACACCACGGCATGACCTTCCTAGGTTAGCACTCTACCTACTGAGAGCATTCCTAAACTCATTGAAACGTTTGTTTCCTCGGATAAATCACATTATTCCAGCGTCCATTTACCATACTTCATCGCGCTCGGCGATCCTTAAGGCTATACATATCTCTGGGCAATCCACAGGAAGGAAAAATTACAAGATGGCATTCTCCCTTAATGAAACAATAACAAATGATTTTACATACGTGATTACACTTTCCTTAGCCCTGAATGCTCTCGCCTGTCACACATTACCCTCAAATTGTTAATGGAAATTACTTGTATTTATGGTGCAGCCCACCGCTCGTAAATTAATGGTTTTTACACATTAATTACAAATGAAAATACATCTACTTTATTGAAAGTGTCCTGCTGCACTTCTGCTGTGGTCTACACCAACATACAGGTGTTGAGTCCCGGTTTTACGACTTATAACTCCCACGTCTTCTCTTAACTCTAACACACGGCGATCTCGACGCACTGTATTAGGCAAGCCAGGTTTCCCAAACACTAGGCGACGCCCCCTCATTATAACTAGTGCCCCACGAAGCATCTCGGGATCACGTTAGACATACGCTGACGCCGAAAAACGTGTATAAACGTATTTAAGAAGTTACGGAAGTTAAGTTTACGGTTACGTTACGTCTATGTCTACATGAAACCACAATTCTGCACAACAAACAAATTTAGAAAAAGAAATGGATAGGGTGGGTAGGCCAAGTACCTTACAACTGAATTTATATAATTTACTAGACCTCAGAGGTTATGTTGTTTGGCAACCTAATTTTGTGCGTAATTAAATACTGTATGTACAATTGGTGGGAACACATATCATGGTCAGCAGTATTTACTGGTACTTACGTAGTAAAAATTGTGAATAAAAATTTACCAGTCAAGACGTACTTTTGCTTATTTGAAAACAGATCAATACAATACTTTATCAAGTTCTGCTGCACTCGAAGTTTTGGTTTGATAATTCTTCTGCAAGTTTTACTGTAAAAATTAAAAAAAAGAATTTTTGCTTTTAAAATACTTGGAACGACAGCACCGTTTTGTTGCATTTTCGATACTGTTCGTTGCAGTGTTTACAAACTCCATTTTTATTTTGTAACGTCATAGGCATGCTACGTTTAGTTAGGAAAGTCCACACGCGAGATACACAAAGAAGATGGAGGACTGTAAAAACTAGTAGCGCTAAGTTGTTCCTCTTTCATTCCAGTGGAATATTATGGTACTGATTATAATATGTTCTTGCGCAACCATTTTGTTCTAGTAATGTTGTACTTTGTACTTAAACGTAGTTAGTATCTCTGGCGCAGATACGTAAAAAAAAATTTGGCGTGACAATTGGTGTATTGAATGCATTTCTACAGTTTGATGCGACAATTATGTGATGGCGAAGGTTGTGCGATGAAATATTGTTTATGTCTGTTAAAAATACTTTGGCTGCGGTACATACTTATTCTTTGATAGTCTGAAATTTTAAAATACCTTTACCAGCCACAGTGTAGGACCTGGTTATAATGTTTTTTAAGGGACCAGTAAAAATACTGTTATTTGCAGGTAAATGTTATAAGCAAGAATTAATATTTTTACATCAGTAAATGGATACTACACAAAAAACTTCTAATTTGAAAGTTTATGTTTAGCAAATTAATCTATAATTAGTGTACCACAGTTCATGTGTAATCAAAAACATGATAAATGCATATATTTTGTGTATAATGTAGACTTTCCCCACTTGTCTTGGGTCACCATCAAGATCACAGTCCCTGATATCACAGTAATTTATGCTTATGCCACTTTCCCAAACATAAATTGTGTTACAGTGTGTGCATACAAACCCATTTTGGTCATGTGCGAGTTTTAGAGGATAGAGGAAGGGGTTGTAAACCATCCCTTTTTCCTCTATGGCCACAGACATGTTTAATTTTTACGGTACATATAAGAAAACAATGTCAATTCATCTACTGGCGGTGTATTGAATATTGAGATACAAAAACTGAATAAATAGCAGGTGGTCGGCGATCCTTTGTGGAGGAGGACTGGCTACTCATGAGATTACCCAAAAGTTGGCAGTAACTGCAGTATTATTTCTAAACTGGAAACTTCACCGAATTGTGAAATACTATAACTGCTATAACACTGGGATATATAACACTGTATTAAGGATGGACTACGGATGCTTAAGTTAGCTACTCCAAATAATATTTCATGAAAAAGGAAACAGAACCAAAACTTAGTTTTTTTTGTAGACTATTAAAAATGGTGTAAACTGCTTTTCTTTAGTTTTATAATTCTTAGGGCTAATTTTGTGGAATTTTTTGAATAGGAAAGTTTGTGACATCATCTCACTTGGAAAAGAATTGGGTTAATTGTAAGATATTGGATTGTATCAGTGTTAACCAGTTTATTTTTCAATTTTTCAAGTAGGTTTAAGTGATTTCTAAATATTGGTGTTGGGCTAACATAATTTTCATTCTAATTTATAAATTAATTTAGCATGCGGTTAATAGGTATATATATATAAGTAGTGTGACATACATATTCAGTATAAAATTTTACGTGTACTGTTTATTGCTAAGCCATACCACTTCTTGTAGCTGATGAATTCTATCCGTACATATTATCTTGCAATAAAACTTCAGAAATAATTAGAAAAATATGTATCAGTACATTTGAAATTATTCTTAATTAAATCAGTGTGCAGTTAGTAGTATGTAAATATTTACAGTATTCGAGAAGTGGTGTTGACTGTGTTTTGTGGGTGATATGTTACTGGGAACAAGCAATGCCAAGTCTGAAAAATGTCTCGTAAGAATATGAAAGGGATTTATGATTGGGGTCAAATAATGGAATTCTTAACATTTTCTTATACTAGTTAGTTCGCAAGGCCTCGCTCTCCAGTTTAGCAGTGGCTTCAAAAATATTTTTTGCAACTGAAATTAATACATATATCAAAAATTCCGTTGGCAGTTTTAACACTTATATATTAATGTTTGTATATGAATTTTTTGCTCGCAAATGGTACGTTATTTTAATAAACGCTCTGGCTAAATTGTGTATCATCTGGCTACAATTTTTCAAAGCATTTGGTTAAAAAATATTTGAGTTATTTGCAATTGTTTGAAACAAACTAGAGATCATGGCCTTAAATACTTGTGAATACAGAGAAGTGATAAATGTTTTTGTACAGTGAAATCTCAATATAAAGTACTTTTCATTATAGTACATAATTCCTAACCCCTAGAAAGAGTTTTTCATTTATTAGTAACTGTTGATTTTAAAGCATTTTCAGTACTAAGCATGAATTTTTAAGTTCCCTTCAAGTACTTTGTAATGAGATTTCACTGTAATGCAAAATGAAATATTTTTACAGTTCTTAGTACTCCTTGTGAAGACTGCTGTGTGTAATAAAATATTCAACAATTTTTGTATCCATGAATTTGGCTATTTGCATTATGAACAGTCTGATTATTTATCTGGAACAGAAGGAGGCAGTGACATGAAGTTGCAGTTACTCTGCATTATTAAATAACTAAATGTATATACCTATTTAATTACAATTGTATGAGTTTAGCTGTTATTTGGGTGCGGTAGTGCTTACTCTCGACATGTAGATTTCGCCTGTTGGTGCTCATGATTACAGTTTTCTATTTGACTAGAAAGATTCCTATTTTAATTTGACAGTGGAAGTGCATGTGCAGGAGCCAATTAACTGATATATATTTATGCAGTATAAAACACAACATAATTTCTATGTAATGCTTAAAATTTGATGTTTTTTCTATGCCTCCTTGAAATTGAAAATCCAAGCATCGTGCTGGTGGTGAGAATGAAATTGGCTGCTTCGGTATGATGGATATGTTACCACTATGTAAATAAATCTAGCATATGCTGTAGTTACGGAAGCTAGTCTATTACTTCCTTGATGAACCAGCGTAATAGGTTGAATTTACGCATGAGCCGTCTTGATATTGGATGGTGTTTTGCATAAGCCTGCTTGATTTAGGGTGGTGTTTTGCTTAAGCCGGTTTGATAAAGGGTAATGTTATGCTTGAGCCGGTTTAATACAGGAAGGTGTTACAAAATAGGATAATGGTAGTTTATAAATAAAAACCAAAAATTAATAGGAAATAACCAAACACGGTGCGTGGAAATGGTGACATTGATAGACAAAGATAAAGAGGGCAACATAAGGTTTTCATTGAAACTATATCTTAGTACAGTGAAAAAGTGTCTCCCAAATATAATGGTACCCCACAATCCCCTACCGTGACGTGTGTGGTGGAGCGGCGCCCTCGGTCTGGTTGTGTAAGATGGAGTGGAGTGGCTGGGCTTGCCTCAGCTGGTGCGCGCGTGATTCATCCTGCTTGTCTCACGCAAATCACATTCACACCACAACAGAACAACTTATTATTTACGTGAATGTATACGGCATCAATTTTAATTCCTTTCAGTACAGCCATTGCATTTTTTTATTGGGCAAGAACAGTTACAGCCTTTGCCATTATAAGAATTTACCCAATGCTAATAAAAGTGTGTATTAAAGAACAAACATTTTTAAAAATGTTTGTATTTTTTTATAAACTCAACGCAAATTTAGGACCACTCAAAAGTGCAAAAAACGGCCTTTTCAATGGGCTGTAACGTATAAAATGACTGAATTACTCGCTGCTAAAAGTTGTAGGCCTATTGGAAAAATCACGAAACTGTGCACAACACACCAGTTAATGCTCTGTACTGCGAATAGAGATGAAGTGGCTCTCGGCGCGCTGGCTGCAGTCGCTCTTATTGCTCCACTGTCGAGCGAGCATAAAACAAAAGCCTTATCAGCCCACATGCTGCACCTGGCGAAGGGACTGTTGTATTTGTGTAATAGGCCGTTTTTACGTCACAGCTATTTATAGCCACGTGACAAGTGATCTATACAGCGGAAGTTGTCAAGGTCAAGCCGAGCTCAGTTGAGTATCAAGAGAAAAAAATGAGATAACGCTGTATTTTTTTATTTTACGGACTGAGCGCAATGCTGGCCCCCCCCCCTTTTTTTGCCATGCTGTAATGAGGGCGGAAAAGAAAACGTGTCGTCCCATCAACTCCCATCCCCCTGGTCTATCACAAGACACGGAAACATAAGAGAGAGTGGCCGAGTGGGAGAGGAAAAACAAACATATTGCTCTGCATTGTGGCAAGACAGGATGCTAGTTGCACGTGACCATCAGACAGTCTGCAGTTCATCCGCATGCAAGCAAGCAATATCTGGGTTGTTCGTGGAAAAGGGGGGGGGGGGGGAATGTTCCGAGAAAAAGGGGGGGTGAATGTTTATTGGCTGGCGTGGACAGTCTGGAGGGATGTTATCTATGTTTAGCGGGGTGTTTCTTTCAGCACAGCACTCGCAGAGTAAATTGCAATACGGATGAATTTCCTTATATTTTCAACTTTTTGACCCAAATTTTTCACGGTTCATCAAAAAAGGTTTTAAATTACCATTGCTATGCCACGTCGCGTATCGAACTGCATAGTTGTGATAAGGGCACGTGGAGTGTGAGAGGGAAGAGAATGGAGGATGGAGCGAGGAGAAGTGAGGGAGTGCATTAGGAGATAAGGCAGCGTCACTATATTCTAGCAGAAGTTTCTAGCATTTTGAAACAGTTTTTTTTCTTTTACAGCTGCAAATTTCTAATTTATGATAACTGCATTATGTTATTGTTTAATGTACGCACAGGTATTTTTAAATAGCAGTTTTACTGCGATCTATTTCACTTTGCTTAGCTTTGATAAATTTGATAAAATATTAGTTTTTCCATGGTTCCTGGAAATCATATCACTAGATAGCCAATGTGTTTTTAAATCCGTTGTCGTTAGATCCGATGTCGTTAAATTGGGGGTCTACTGTACTTAATCTTCAGATGTTACAGTTTTTACAACATACTTTTTTAAAAAATTGTGGGAAAATGTGCATAAGTAGTATATTTCAGTCAATGATTTTATGGATCTCTATTATTAGACCAAGTTAATACATTGTAGAATATCATTTTGTTAAGTTACAATATACGTTCAGTGGAACCTCGTTGATACAAACCCTGTTAATATGAAGTTCTCATTAATACAAAGTGATTTTTATTCCCCTTTGAATGCGACAATAAATAAAATTCTTTCTTTAATAAAAATTTTGTATATGCCATAAACTATGCAATATGAAGTTCTCAAGTAAAAGGAAGTCGTCGTGGTAAGACTACTTGATTTGTTGGGATAAACAGTTACCATTATTGTAGAAACTTTTTAAGATTTTAGTGAACATCTGTTAATACAAACCTCATTATTACAATCAGCCAAAATTTTGGTCTCTTCAGGTTTATATTAAAGTGGTTTGAGTTGCATGATAGTAATGTATACTGTACAAAAATTGCAGATCTAAGGTCCTAAAATTTCTGTAGGAATACAGTAGACACTCTATGGATCCGATCGTTTTTCAAGTGACCAGAAGAAAATAATGATGCATGCGGACCAACTATGCAGGTGGACTTGCCTCTATTTTTTTTATCTAACCTCTAACTCTGAAGTTGTACTTTGTGCTGAGCTGACAAGAAAAAAGATAAAAAAACTGACTAAAAGTTATTATTTATTACGCTAACGTAAGTTACGGAAAGTAAAAAAACTGCAAACAGAAAATTATGAACATTACTATCATTTTTTATTTATAAGGTATTTTTGAGTGAAATCTTGAAATTACATTACCGATACCGTTGTATAACCATCATGCTGCACTAAGATTGGAAAGATTTTGAAACCCTTCTGTTTAAAATAAAACATTTTCAAAAACGTTCCGCAAATTTTAGGTTAAAGGTACTGTTAATTGTGCTAAAAACAAAGTCAAACGAAAACACGTAAAAATTCCAAGTGTTTCCAATGTTAAAACAGCGATCAATAGTCTTGAGACAATCAATAGTACTAGCAGCTGCAAATCTCTTCTTGCCACCATCTTGAATTTATTATCCCTTGAGGGCAAGCGTTGCACGTGATCAACTTCGCTGCGATTATTATTCAGTGTTCTATTTCCAAAAAGTGTAGATGTCCTTTCTTCCTTCATTATCTGTGACGGACATCTCGTGTTTATATTGTTTTCGGATAGCGAAAACCTTAAACAGCGGGAAAAATAAAATTTTGATTTCCGTATTTGCCGGCATGTAAGACGACAATTTACATATTTTTGGCCCTCAAATATTGCTACTTGTCTTATATGAGGGTGCAAAAATTTTTGGTAGCCAAAAATCGTTTGAAGGCTAAGCTGTAAGCTGTGGAGATGTATGATGTTTCAAGGAATTGCGTTTTTTGTCACAAATGAAAACGAGTGCCCCGTTTATTTTAATAAAATTTACGGTACAAAATTTTGATGAGCGTCATTCATAATAAAGGACACTTCCTCGCAGCGAAGCGGCGATCGATGTGAGCGCATGCCGAGATACTTTGCCTAGCCAGTCTACATCTCTCGGGCGGAGAAAACGAGGATCTAGGTTCGCATGCTTTCATCCTTGTCTTGCAAGCACAAGAGTCTCGGGCGGAAAAAACGAGGATCTAGAGACCGTACCACACATTCATGTGTCTACTGTCTAGTGCTAGGCTGGCGGACAACAGCGCACAGGAATGCGATGACCTTGCAAACAGCTGTTGTTGCCCAGCGTTGCCATGTAGTGCGCGGCGTGCCTCTGTCCGGCGTTGCCAAGTCGCGCACACCTGCCGGCAAATGGAGATAATCGCCGGCCGCCGCTGTGCATTTCCTTGGCTCTTGGGTGCGCGGAGGGCAGAAGTAGCTAATGTTATTCGTTTATGTGTCTTATTATGTTTAAATGCCGGTAATAAATGCATTGAAAATATATGAACTAAATTTTTAATGTTTCAGGCAAAGGAAAAAAATTTTTTTTCTGTCGGGAATTTCAAAATTAGTAATTTACTTTTTTTTCAAGATTTTGTACCTTCAAAACCATGACTCGTCTTATATGCGGGGTCGTCCTATATGCCGGCAAATACGGTATGTGATGTGCGGGAAAATTTAGCAGTGTATTAATTGGCAAACAAACGGGGCCTGAAGAAAAACTGTGAAAATAGCGAAAAAAGGTAGGTATTTGCTAGAACTGTTTGTTTTAAAATTTACGCTGTATGTTGAAATTTATTTTAATAACGGTTGATATGCTTTAATTTTAGGCTGTGTTACAATATATTTTGAGCTATGGATACGGGGAAAACAATACTTACAAAAACAAGTGATGTGGACTTTTTAAACATTGTTTTAATAGGAAAATTTCCGGAACCAACAAAAACAATAGATAAGGGAAAACGAAGGAAACTAAAACGATGCAATGAGTTTCTACTGTAAATGCTTGCCAAGTGAACACTACCACAGATTCCTGCATTAATTGTTAGTTTACTATAGTGAAGTAAATTAAGAATGTTAAAAATTTACATGTTCTGGAAGCCTATTCTGTGATTTACGTTTTTTATGTGATCTTTATACAAATACAGTTACTGGTTATCTGTCTTTGACAACCATAGTCTTAGGAGAACAATTCAGTTAGAAGTGTTCTATGGAAGAAGCAGGAATACAGTATTTTATTTTCTTTTAACAGGGAGTCTACTGGTCATGGAAATCTACCAATGTCACTGATCAGTCTCTGAATTAGGAATGACTGCACCAATTTTCTTTCTCATATGTGTAAAATTGATTTAATTCGCAGACACAGCTAGAGCATCTGTTTGCTTTTACTTACTTTAAACAGAGATAACGACTCTGATTTTTTTTCCCCCTACGTTTTCCACTTTGCTATGCTGACTGGTGGTTGTCATCGTCAGTACGGGAAGAAAGAATATTGAACAACAGCCAGGTGTACTTATGAATATCATATGTACGAGAATTCATGTGTATGTACGAGTACAGTAGGACCATTGACACAGTAATTAACCTTGCCAGCAAGAACAACTAGCATTAAATGTACGAAAATAATCTTGTTTGTACTATGAATCGCATACGAGTATCCTAGAACCTCCAAGGCTGGTGACGTTTTTAGAGCTGCTGCATTGGTTTTTCAGAAATGTTTTGGCACTGAGAGATGTCATATCTACCCTTCTAATTTTCTTTTAGTTAGGGTTCAAGATTTTGTAAGTTGAAAGATGTAAAAATAAAATAATATAGCCGTAACTGCAAGACTGACTCTCACATTTTCGTACGCCTCCATGTTGGTGATAGTTTCGCATTGTCTTTGCACACATGCAAAGGCGAAACCTAAGAGTTTTTTTTTTATGTGCAGGCTATGTGAAATGTCACATTATTTATAATTAGTTGTAATAAACGGCCAACGTAACAATATTTGGACATTTTTGTAGTCCTTTCTCTGTAGTAATCATGGGTGTACCTAGGAATAATTTTCGGAGGGGGTTCTGAACTTTCATTTCGTGTTAATTTTCCAATGTTATCTTTGTTAGACGTCTCTAAATGTAATATTAATATTAATATATATATATATATATATATATATATATATATATATATATATATATATATAACAATTTGGTTGCTTTTGTAGTATATCCTCCTTATATAAAAAAATAATATCTAGATAAGAAAATCAAACATTTTGGAGGTAGTTTGAACCCCCGAAACCACCCCCTGAGTGTGCCTATTGTTAGGTTTTTTGTAAAGTACTCCATTTTACTTACTTAGTGATGGTTGAGTATTCACCATTTTACCGACTTAGTGATGTTTGAGTATTCACGTAAAATGCACAGTTTATTATAATTCTAAATAATGAGGGACTCTGACGATATGAGTGAGACTCGCAATCTAAATGTCAGGTACGGCTTTAATTTACAATATGTACAACTATGCCATTACATTTACGATGTTCTTTACGGATGGAGGCAAGAATAGTTAGATATATAATTATACAATCACGAATATTTAGATATATAATTATACATTCATGAATATTTATGAGTCACTTAATTTAGTTACGTCGATGATAATGATACTGAGGCTGATGTAAGGTAACGTCCACTGCGTTTGGCACGTCGTATATGTTGACTTCCTGGTGCATCTTGGTAGAGAAGTAGTCGTGGCGACGATATGGGGTAGACAGACCTCGTAGGTAGCGTGACACGCCCCTTTATCGTGCTCGCTGTGTGGTAACTCGTGTCGCTGTTGGAGTGGGGAGTTCTGCCTTGCAGTTTGCCGCAACTTATGTTTAATTTTATGGAATTCAAGGCTGGGTGGCCTGGTTACTGTTCGCTATGTTGGAACCAGGGTTACATGGTTCATAACACTATGGTAGTAATGATGTTTCTTTAACCTGGCTCAAATAAGTTGTATGCTGGAGAATTTTTTGTACAAAATATTTTTGTGATGACATTTTAACCTAGTGAAATACGTATTCTGTGACATTTACGCCAGGACAATATCCAGAATGAGTGTTTTATATCTGTCCATTGTGCTGGAGCTGCATACTACTGATGTTTAAGGGATTCATTGTTTAATTACGGTTACAATGAATTGTGCATGTGTTTGTGTGTATTTTCAAGTAGGCCTACGTGTTTTTACAGTCTGTAAGGCTCGGAAGTTGTAGATACTGTTCATTAAATTAACAATGTTTCTGATAAAAATGAATACTCTTTGTATAGGACATACAGTGAAACCCCTTATTTACACTTTCCAGGGTGACAGGGCGAAAAAGTGTAAATAGCGGGAAAGTGTAAATGAAGGGAAATCTCAAAAAAAAAAAAACATTTAGCTTACCTTATTTAGTACTTGTGTTTTTATGTTGCTTAAACTCTCTACAGGTAAAATCAAAGTGATAGTATTCATGCAAGCTATGTATTTATCATATTTGGTACATTGTAAGTTACCAATATCGGAATCGAATATACTGTTGCAGGAAGATTTATGGCACGTGCACATTCCAAGAGAACATCTTAAAAGGTTAGATCCGATTTTTTTTATCGTTTGGTAAATACTGCTCCGCATTTTACCATTTTTTTTGCAAATGCTATCATGAATTTAGACAAAAATGGTAAGCATTTGAATGGGAATGTACAGTTCTTCATTATTCAGATCAACACATGTTCCCACGAACTCATCACACTTCTCTATTATTACAGTATGTTTTTCTTTTATCGACAATGTCAGCTATTTCTTTTAGACTACATTACCATTTCATAACCATCTTAAACACGCTGCACTAAAATGGAAATTACTTTAAACACAACTGTTTGTAATAAACATTTTCAAACACGTTTTGAAAATTTTAGGTTAAAGTTACCGTTATTTGCGCTTACAAAGACAAACGAACGTACGTAAAGAGATCAATCGATCAATGTTGCCAACGTCAATATATCTATCGATAGCGTCAGAGACAATCGATAGCGCTAGCGGCAGCAGCGTTTTCTTGCCGCCATCTTGAATTTATTGTGCCGTGAGCGCTAGCATTACACGCGATGACGGTCATTCTCCTATGGGTTTGTCACGTGATCACCAACCTGTTCTGCTGTTTCTTCTTTGTTCTTTTACCAAACCAGTTTAGATGTCCTTTCTTTGTCATCTATGACTTTGAAATCTATTGTTTTTATTGTATTCGGATGGCGAAAACGTGGCCGAACAAATGTAAACAGCGGGAAAAATAAAATTTTGATGATGTGATATGCGGGAAAATGTAACATTGCGCTAAATGGCAGCCAAACGGGACCTGAAGAAAAAAGTGCAATAGGCGGGAAAACGTAAATAACGGTAACGTAAATAACGGTAACGTAAATACGAGGTATCACTGTACAAAGTTTGGGTTTTTACAAGATGCTGGGCAAGTGCCATTTCCAACTGGTGCGGTTGGAAGTAGAGGGGTGGAGGACATGACAGAGCTTGTAAAGTATGTTTGTGAATTTTAGGCTGTGTGGAGGATACCAATATTAAGTGCTGAGAAGAAGATTGTATCAAACCAATTTTAATTTAACGTTACTCTTTAATTTTAAAAAGTCTCCAAATTTGATAGGAAATGGGCCCGAAAGTCACTAAGTCACTGATTTTTGGAATATAAGACCAGTAGAAGCCCTGCTTAAGTAATGTAATATGTTACGTTTAATATAAATCTGTATACAGTAGACCCCTCTTAGTCAAACCTCTTTAATACAAACATGAAGGGACCAAAATTTTGGCTCTTTGTAATAATGAGGGTTGTATTAACAGGTGTTCACTAAAACCTTAAAAAGTTTCTAAATTTTTTGTCACTGTTTATTCCCACAAATCAAATAGTCGTTACACCGCAATGCCTTCCTTTTACTCGAGCACTTGATATTGCATGGCATAATGCATATAAAAATTTTGATTAAACGTTAAAGTAAATACTTCATAACTTGTCCCATTCCAAGGGAATTAAAAATCACTTTGTATTAATGAGAACTTTGTATTTTCAGGGTTAGTATTAACGAGGTTAGTATTAATGAGGTTAGTATTAACGAGGTTAGTATTAACGAGGTTAGTATTAACGAGGTTAGTATTAACGAGGTTAGTATTAACGAGGTTAGTATTAACGAGGTTAGTATTAACGAGGTTAGTATTAACGAGGTTAGTATTAACGAGGTTCCACAGTATAGTGTTCCCATTTGTAACGTTTTCCTGGTAATAATGCAAATGTCATTTGTTCCCTAAAACTTATTTGTAATAGGAAATTACCTTGTTATGTTTTCCCATATAACAGGGTTCTACTGTATTAACTATGACTTGAAGCGCACACACACCTGGTGATAAATCTTGTCTGGTGATACTAAGACAGTGCCAGTGCTGCTATCTCTTTGTGTGAGCTGACAATTACCCAAATTATTCACCTAGGCTTACGGCCTTCATTACAATACTCCCTTAGTACTTAGCCAAAACCACGACTTGTGTATTCGCAGGGCAAGAAACATAATTATCAGTGAATATATGCATATAGCGATTAGTGACAATAGGTTATTTTGTATCATTCTTGAGCTAGAAAAGGAAAACAAACTGAACAAATTTCACACACCCTTAAAGTTCATGAATTACGACGCAAAAGGCACCAAATTGCATCTTTCTCAAAGACAATATTCCTTTTGCCATCTAATCACTAAAGAAACGTAGCACACACTCTCCTATGCTTCCATTCTTCCCATTCAAATACACATATTTCGCAACCCCTTAATAATCCATCACTCCTTCCCCTGTCAAATTATAAATGGGCCGATCCCTCTTTCAACTTCGATTACCCAGAACTAACAAATTGTGTATTTGCCAAAAATGAGTGGCCCTCTCTGAAGGTCTCCTTAAACACCCAGGATTACTGCAATCCACACACTAATAGGAATATACTATGTGACGTCGACTGCAGCTGACCAGCCTTTTCTACGGACATTATATTTACCACATATAGTCCGGGTTACTTCTCAATTCTCTCGCACACTCTGCAAATAAAGAATTATATTCTGCTTCCATCACGTCAAAACACTCCTCTATCCCGCTTACTGGCCTGCTGAAGTAGTGGTAGTAGTAGTCAAAACTGACTACCAAACAAAAATGTGCGCTTTGCTGATTTTGTCTGCCGACATCTACCTTCCTTGGGAGCAGGATGGACTTGAATGGATCTGCTAATGCGATCAAGTTGAGTATTCAGAGGTTTTGGACATTGCTATTTTATACTTGGGGCTGCGGTGGCCGAGAGGTAAGACTTCTCCTCTCCCACCAAGGGTTCGGTTCCTGGATTTTCGCATGTGGGAATCGTGCCGTACTATGCCACTGATGAGAGGGTTTTCTCGGGGATCTCCAGTTTCCCCTGCCCTTTCATTTCGGCGCTGCTCCATGCTCACATCATGTAACCCCCCACCAGCGTTACAGACCTTGATGTTGAACGCTGACCAAAATATCTCAGAGTGAAGGCCCTTTCACACTTTCAATGTTGCTTCAATTGTCTGTCAACATCATTGAATTCAATTTCTTGAATGTCATATGATGGCATGTTGACGTCATAATTACATGGCCATTTATTCTTTCAATTTATTGAAAGTCATGAATTACGTCAAAAGATTTTAGTTTCGAACGAGCTTTAATTTTTTTTTTGTGCTGGCCAGTTTTTCACGGGTGGGTGCGGTCTTGCGAAATCTCCCAATAGATGGCAGTTCTATTGCACTCTGGGGTGCTTAGTGTAAACTGAAAAACAATTAGGAAAAAAATGGAATTTAGTTTTTTCGATTTAGCAATGTGTAGTTCACCAAATGATAGCTGTGTTTGATCAAATTAATCTTTCATACGCGAACGCTTTTAACATACCTCGGCTGACACTTTCTACGTAGATTTTTACTACGCCTTTAACCAACAGTGTGTGTAGTTATTTAGTTGTATTACCAAATAAATATTTGCAATTAATTTTTGCTCCTGAGCTTCTACTCAGTGTGTAATTGTAGGTATACTGCTACACTTTCTTTGAGGTGTTGACCATTATTGAAATAGACTTTCGATATAAAAGTTCCTACAAATTTTATAGTTATCTAATGTATTGTTTTTCAATTATACTACAAACTTGGCACATAAACTTGTGACGAGGAATGAAGATTTTACCTTACGTGTAATCGTCAGTTGGCAACGTAATGTCTGCTAACATGCAATGTGTTAATCTAAGAGTAATCTTTATCACATCTATGAATGCAGGAGTAATTTTTTAGTTTTAAGTATATTTCCTGGTTTAGAAGTATTTCAGGATGTCGAACTTCTAACCAAGCTTTTACAATCAGTTTGATGAAATTTTTATCGTAGAACTTGATTGCCATTGTTGGAACCTAACCTACCTGTACTTTTGGGAGTTTTAGACATTTCATATGTTATGCGACATTGTGTTGACTTGGTTGTTGCTTGTTCAGATTCTTAAAAAAAGTGTAATTAAAAAGAAATCGGTCAGCTGGTTGTCAATTTCTAACGGTATCTTTTCCCATTTTTTTCTATGTAATATTGATGCTGCTGTGGATGCTACGCCCTTACAAATTGTGTGTGGTGATTATGAACATTAGGATCCAAAGTCGTTCATCGATCAGTACGATCGAGCTGGCGGTCGTTATGAAGCAACCCGTGGCGACATGAGAGAAGAAATGGTAAATTCAGGATCTGGCCCACGTGGTAATATGGGCGGCAATCCCCGTGGTCGCTGGGGTCCGGCTGAGCGCCGTACAGACGAGTATCCATCAAAGAGACGCCGGTACTAACTACAGTACTGCTCTCTCTTTTAAAACAGGCAACCCTGTGGAAAATAGGGTGAAGATTGATCTTCTGTGTGTTTAAATGAAATTATTGTCCCCTCTTATAATAGTGACTTGCCTACAGTACATGTAGTCTGTTCTTCTGCTCTTATCAGTGTTAAAAATTGACATTTATTTAATTGAATGACTTAGCTTTAGAATGTGGATACATATTGATGGCATTTAAAGACAGCACTGAAGATTTTCTGTGGATGTTTTCTACGTAGTTTCATTGACGTTTCAGTAAATTTTGGTCGTATCGTCTTTATTTTAATTTGCATGATATCACTGATTAAGACAGAAACGTCAGTGATTTGTAATCATTAGTTCATTGTCCATGTAATAAATCATTTTATTACATTTATGTGTTTCATTGTGCTAAATAAAAGATGTTTGGAAATACGTTGTATTTAATTCAAATCAGAGTTTATGAAGATAGGTACACATTTAATTTTCTTTAGACTTGAATGCTAAAATTGGGTGGGTGGGATTGTTTTCTAAACAGTCATACCTTTAATCCTGATGTAAACGTTATCTTTTGTGAATGCTGTAAATTGAGTGCACTTTGTCTGAACTTAAGTAATTTGAGGTAGTGCAGATAGAATTCCTTAAATTGTGTAGTTTAATTACTTTCATAGAACTGTCTACAGTTTTCAGTAATTTACTAATGCAAATATTTTGTGTAGATTAAATTTTAGAAATTGCTGGTTAGCAGGGTGTCTACTAGGTCACTAAAGTCACGAAAGTCACGATTTGTGAAAAAGGTCACGAAAGTCCCACAATAGTCACTAATTTGTAGTATATTTTGATATAAGTCATGAAAATTATCTTCTGGTGTTTGATTCTTGTTGAATAATTTGTCAGACGTACAGGTTTACATTACTAGTATTTCTTGTTCACTGTGCTAGTAAAATAAATAATTAGTTTGTGCATTAGTTATCATAGTCATCTTCATAAGGACAATTAAATATAGGTATATTTTCATTACACATTTTAAAATTGAATATGCTTCGCGCTATCAGTAGTTGTAGGAAACAGTGACAATTGTCGGCCGCATTGCACTTGTTTAAAAAAATTATTGATTAATTATGTTTGAACAGATTTTCAAGAAAAAGTCACAAAAAAGTCACTAAATACTTTTGCAATCTGGTAGACACCCTGGTTAGGTTTCAGATGCACTCAACATATCTAGCCTCCGAGGTTATTTTCTAAATATCTGTGAGAGTACTACTGCAGGAATTAAATCATTTCCCCACCCTCAGTAAAAATACATGGATAAGAGATGAGGATTTTTAAATTTCTTCTCAGAATTAGCATATTAGCATGTAATCGATAAACATATTCCTGTAAAAAGTTAAGATGTCTTTGTTTGTTTAGGCAAATAGTCTTGTGAAATTTATCAAAGACTAGTTGAGCGTTTCAGATATTGCGTGATTATTAAAATATTACAATAATAAAAGATAATTTGTGTATACAGGATGTCCAGCGACTGGGAAAAGCAAATAATGTACTGGACTTATAGCAGGAGATGTGTGGTAATTATACATAATTATTAAAAATTCCGATATTTATCCGCCTATGTTGTGTCCTGTAAGCATAGTGTGTTGTTCCATGTTCTCAAGGTAATAGCTTATCTGAGAACATAGGTGGTAAAACGAACAGCTTTTCTACTGTAGTCTCTTTAAAATCGGCTGTGTCCGGACTAAACGAGTGTCTAAGCATGTGCGTGGTTGTGTTGTGCCACTCATTCAGTGCTTTCGAAAATTAAAGAAGGTAGTTTATGTCAGCCAAAATCCCAGTGTAATTTGTTCGCAATGTAACCAGAGGAAAATTTACCAGTTTTAAATGTTGGCCTGCTGCCTATTGAGCTGGATAAGCTGCGGTTAGCACTGAAGATTCAGTATCAATAACTGCATTTGGCACCACAAAATATTTAGATGTATACAGTAGACAACTAAAAGCACACAGGTGTTTTCCAAACTCACCTGCTGGAGTAAGGTTATGTGACCAGCTTTTGTTGATCACTTACAGAATTTAAAGAATGCGTGTAATGCTTTTTAGGGTATGTTAGAAGTTTGAGATGCCATCAGTTGACAATTAAACACAGGTTAATATCATCCGGCTTGAATATTGAACACCTTAATTTTGTATTTTATGCTGACCTTCCTTAACCTTGTGAATTTTCATAAGCATCTCTAAATAAACCTTATTAGGTAAAAACACATTCCACATTAAACCTTGCAAAGGCTATAACCAATAGGCGAGGCTTGACCGGTCCAGGACACCCGTGATAGGCCGACAATTCACGGATGGGTGGGGTCTTGCAAAAGTACTGAAGTAGCAGTGTTGCTGCACTCTGGCATTTACATGAAAACAGAAAAAATGTTCAGGGAATAGACGAATTTTTTTCTTAGCAAATGTGATGTTCTTTTACCGAATGATAGATTCCTTTTGATCAAATTAATTGTTTGTATGCATCCGTGCTATTGACTGTGGATACAAGTTTTTGACACTAGTCTGATTACAATCAAAAGGACTGTAAAGGCAGTGCTACACCTGCTGTTAGAAATTACTGTAAAAGTTGAACACACCCTTTTGAGTGATGGAACACATGCTACAACACAGCATACCACTGCCTAGATGCCGTAAGACATAAGTCTAGAAAGTTGTCAGTTTCTTATGGTGTGTTTACATTTATTTCTATACAGCTACTATATGGTCATTATAGCACAGTCTTAACCTGATAATTTGAGACATAACGATGCATTTCAGTTAACTTTGGCAACTAAACTGTACATAATGTATTTAGTATGCAAACAAAAAGATCAATGACAATCATTTTATTACGTATAAAAATTTACAAAATACAGTATTGTGGTGACTGCTATAAATTTTGCACTTTTTTCAGTCTCGTTTCGTTCTAATTATTAACGTACAGTAGAAACACTATGGATCGTTTTTCAAGGAACCAGAAGAAAAACTAATTATTAACGTACAGTAGAAACACTATGGATCGTTTTCAAGGAACCAGAAGAAAAAATGTGTTTTCGTACCTAACCATGAAATCTGAAGTTGTAGTTTATGTGCGGATCTGATTGACAAGACATAAGACAATTTTTTACAAATTATTATTTATTACGCTAACGTAAATCACTGAAGATAAATAAAACGTAAACCGGAAATTGGGAACATTACATAATTTTTTAAAAAAATATTTTAAATTTAAACGTTATGTATTTACGAATGCAATCATGAAATTACATTACTACCATATAAACGTGCTGCATTAAAATGGAAATTACTTAAAAACCAGTCGGTTAATAATAAAACATTTTCCATTATGTTTTGCAAATTGTAGGTTATAGTTACTGTTAATTGCATTAAATCAAACAAATGGACGCACGTAAATAGATCAAATGTTTCTATTGGAAATACAGTAATCGATAGCATTAGAGACAATCGGCGGCCATTCTCTTAACGTCTTCTTGAATTTGTGCGGTGAGCGCAAGTATTACATGCGATCATGGTCATTTTTCTATGGCTTTGCACGTGATCAACTTCCCTGCTATGCTTCTTCTGTGTTCTATTTCCCAAGAAGTTTAGATGCATTATCTGTGACACTGACATTTCGTGTTTATATTGTTTTCGGATGATGAAAAATGTAAACAGTGAGAAAAATGAAATTTTTATGATATGAAATGAGGGAAAATTTAACATTGTACAAATTGGCGAACAAATGGGACCTGAAGAAAAAAGCGCAAATTGTGGGAACACGTAAATATCGATTGGGCATGTTTACTTTTTGGGAAGCCATGATTGTCTTTTACTGTTTGCTAGAACTGTTCGTTTTAAATTTTACATTGTATGTAGAAATTAATTTTAAAAACTATAGACACACCTAAATTTTGGGTTAGGGACAGGATATTTTGAGCTATGGATGCGGGCAAAACGATAGGAAAAATTGATGTGGACTTTTTAAACATTGATTTAATAGAACAATTTTTGGGACCAACAAAAATAAACTATAGATATGGGAAAACAATGGAAAGGAAAATGATGCAATGAGTTTCTACTGTATATACACTTCTGAGTACTGCATTCCAAGTGCAAATATTAACACGTTAATTTGTGTGTGAAATTTATATTAATATGAAATACATTTTTTCTGCTTGAAAAGATTAATAGGGACTTCATGTGTTGTGTACTGCACGCTGTAGGTTAGGCCTAAAATTGCAGTATTTTTTCACTTTTTAGATTTACGTAATTGTTTTTCACTTGCAGTTATGGTGATGTTAGACTTGATATACATATTAACAAAATTGAAGTGTTAAAAGTTTCAAGTTTGTCAGGGCCCCTGTCGTTGATTTATATATTTGGAGACTGGAGGTAGACATTCGGTCTTGTCTGTTTGAATGGACCACTCTGTCATACAAAGAAATATTTGGTAATGATGAATGCTTTTTTCCTGTACTACGTCTCTTAGATTTTAGACACAAGAAAGCATATTTTACTATGTGCCACACAGCTTAAATTTCATATTGATACTTCTTATTCATGGTATTATTATAGGTAATTTTAGTGTTATGTATTGTTTCAAAAGAGTTGATACTTTGGTGCAATAAATGGTTTAGGAAGTGTGTAATATGTAGTGATGTGTGTAGTTGTGGTATGATTCGTTATTTAAGGTATTTATGATTACTTCAAATAATAATAAATTATCTATTGTGGGAATATACTATCATAGTGAAGCAGATTAAACTAGGGGATTTCAGACACAACACTTGCGATGCAGGTGAAGAGTGACAGTTTTTAGATCTGCTCCTTAAATAATAAATTCTTTGTGGTAAGGTTGTAACAAATGTGGAAAAATGAGTTAGTAAAATACATTGTTTTATTTTTGATAAGGTAGAAGCATGGATAGGAGTAACAATGCATTTAAAAATACATCTTATTAGCTATAATAATTCAATTTCAGTGTCTAAAAACAATTTCTCTTACAACATTGACTGATAATCCATCTAATAGTGAGGGATGTAAAGATTTTAGACAGCTTTAATATTTTCATAACTACAGTAGGACCTCTATATTACACAAATGAAAAATGGTGTAAATGAAAGGAAAGTGCAAATGGAGGGAAACAACAAGAACTGCAACAAAACATCTATTAAAATATTTTACAAGTTAATTCATAATTGCAGGACAGATGAAATATGTGATATGAAAAGTCATAAGTAAAATGATTATAAAATTTGGTTTAGCATCAAAATTCTTAAGTGCGTAGATTAAGAAAAGGTGTGTTGCATACTCGATTGATTAAATTGCACCATCCATTTTTAAAACTTTTTGTACACATACATAATATAATTTTCAGTTTTCTCTGTATTAAAATGTCATCCTTCTTAAACAATATCAACATTTAATTGGTAACACGAGGGAAAAATATTGATAGCTTCATAAAAAAAGTGTAAATCAGGGGAAGCAAGTATCAACTGAAGTGTAAATGGCAGGATTACAATACATTGTGAACATTGAGAAAACAATAGGAATCTGAAAATTTGTGTGTTTAAGACAAAAGTGTAAAATCGGCGTTCTATTGTATTTAAAGTGAAGTACAATTTATAATGCCTTAAGTTTTGAATGCTTGGTCTGACAATTAATAATGCTCCTGTTTTGCTGAAGCGTGACATTTTTCATATGTCATCACTTCGTTCGCGATAGGAGATTTGTGACTTTCAATTTTAAAAGCTTAATCTTAAAACCATCTGTTGAGTTTATTTGGGGATGTTGTACATATTGTGTACATTTAACATTTTGTTTTGGCTGTGTTTTGCTGGCTTCGAGGTTAGGTAGTAAATGCTAACTCTGTAGTGATTTGCGACTTCAAACAGTATATTTTTACATGTGTGCATTTTTTTTTAAGGCAATTCATTGTTAGTAAAATTCAGCTACACGTTTAAGGGGAAGGAAAAATATCTTAAGGTAAATTTTGCTTTACGTCAGGAATAAAGCTGGTGATAAAGTTGATTGAAATGGGTTCATATAATCAATAGTCCATTTTATTTATTGTATTTAATCATGTACCATCTGCTGCCATGTAATACCTGTGGCTCACGTTTTTAACATTTTCTCATAAATAGTTTTTCCACACAATAGTTTCCTTTGGTTTAAATGTTGGTAATATAAAATGAAGTGACGACTCAGAAGTCATTATTATTGCTCAGAAGAGCTTATTGCTGTGTTGGAAGATTCAATGATATGTGTGTGGTACAACAGGCTGCATGATTGCTCCCGCAACTGCTGCTAGTAATTAAAGAGTGCACTGCACTGACAAATTTTTGTGGAGCGATGAAACACTTTCTTAGTCAAGGTTCTCCACTTAACCACATGCGTGGTTCAGGGTGTGGCTAATGTTACTGGTGATGTTCCGTATTTACAGTAAAATATCTATTAAACAAAACTCAAAACTGATTATTTCTATATTTGTTACATAGGGGCTCTTACGAAAGTGCAATAGTAGCTTCAGTTTTTTCTCTAAATTTGTTGCTATGGATGTCAAATTTGTTCTTTTATACATGAATAATTTAGTAAAGCTATTGCTTTCTCATTCTAAAGGAATTTGAAATAAAATGTTTAAAATACATACAATAACTTATTGATTTTCTTAGCAAATTTATAAATGACTGAACATTTGTGGCCATTTAAAAGTAATAAAAAAAATTACTTCAAAAATTTTTTTCACACAACTGTTACTGAGTCATATCTGCAAAAATTAACTGTACAAAATCTCGCTTGAATATCACTCTTGTTATGAGAAATGTACTTGCTGTGAGACATGCTTAATATATATTCTCTTCACACATGCATTATACATAAGTTTTTAAGTTTTAATTTTAATTCTGTAAAACAAGACAAATGTTAACAAAAATTAATAAGCTGGAACGTCTTCATGCCGTTGCTATAAAGGGTTTTGTGTTAGAGACATAAATAAGTTGAGTGGAAAAATACCTTGTTTTATATTAAGTTTTGGCTGGACCAAATAGAGGTTTTTGTTGTAAGGAAGTTCACTACAGGTTTTATTGTACTAAATCAAAATGTCAAATTTTGTCAGAAGTTGAAATAAGGTCCCTGTGAATAACTAGTCAAGTGAAGGTATTTATACAGCCTGCACTACCGTGTCGGTGTGTAGTTGGTAGGACATATTAAAGGTAAGAATAGCATGTAATATAGTAATACAGTAGAACCCTGTTATAACATTCCCGCATATAACATTTTCCTGCATATAACAACACTTTTCTTTGGTTCCACCATTTTTCCATAAAGCATAATACTTTCATTTCCTGCTTATAACAACACTTATTTTTTCATTTCCTGCATATAACATTACTTTCTTCTCAGACATTAACCACAACTCGGGTAAAATTTTTCTTAACTGTATTATTTTTAATAAAATAACTAAACTGTAGACTAAAAAAAATCTGTAAAAAGCAAATTAATGTCTGGAAATGTATCATAAGTGCACGTTACAATGACATTAAAGACTGTGATCCTGAAGATGACGATCATGAACCTACAGAAGACAAGTGGGAAAGCCTCTATTATACACACAATGCATGTATTAATCATGTTTGTGATGGCACAGTAACTATAGCCTCTTTTAATCTCATCATAGATTTATTTACTGTATATAAACTATCAAATTTTAAGTAACTTTTGTGTAATATCCATTTAGTGAGTGTAAAAATATTGATTCCTGCTTGTAACATTTTCCTGCATATAACACTTTTTTCACAGGTCCCTTGAAAAACGTTATAACAGGGTTCTACTGTACTGTTTTTCTGTTTGATTCTCTACTGTATTTTCGGCAGTTTCTATTTACTCTACAGTCTATGTAACACTTTCATAGGTGATTGGAGATAAAACGAGCACTCAAAAAAGCTGTGATTAATTTCTGTTTACCGCCTGTTTATATCTTTCGGCTACATGTAAATATAAATATTGCCACATTCTTTTATTTACATAGGCTTGTACAATGTTTATGTTTACATTACACTGCTCCGATAAGTGGTACCTATAATACCGACTCGTTAATGAACAGGCGCTGTACTCAAAAGTAATCTGTTATAAGTTGTCACCGCTCAGTTAGGTTGGAGAGGAAGTTAACTGATTATTAAAATTGGGTGCAGATGTAAAATGAAGCAGAGATGGTGCTGGATTGAAAAATGGGCGCACCTAGCAGTTTGCCCGGCTAGGACGGTGTGTTGTCGGTTCAGGGCGTGGTTTGTTTGGCTGGTGGACCTCTCCTTCCTGCAGTGGTGGATGATGCTGTAGTGGGTGGCTACAATGTGAAAGCACTCAGAGAAAACTAGCTAACTCACCCCGTGGGTTCTCTCGGGTCACCCACACAACTCCTTGCCCTAGGACTAGAAAGATAGTCAGCTCTGACCAGTTATTAAATAACTCATAACAGACATACTTGACGAGCGGTGTTTTATTTGCAACTACACAGGTAGCACGTTACAGTAGTCGCCACATGGTCACGCACACAATGAAAAATACACTTTCGTTTAAACAGCGTTTTAACTTGGCGCGTAGGCCGATTCAGTTAAATTCGTACACAATAAAGATGAGTCTCTGTAGTAAAGTCCTGGTAACACTGTCGGAGGCGGCAGACGGCCGTAAATGTAGATTCCTCGGCCCGGACGTGCAGGCGGAGTAAGTTTAAGAGCATAGGCGATATGCGCACGAGCTAAAACACTAGGTAAACAAAGAGGGCGAAAAGATGTTTAGAAAATTTAAATACCTATTGCAATTACTATCAGTGAAAGAAAAAGTTGAGAGCCCTCTCCGGGACGCACGTCCTACCTCGTGGCCGACTTACGATGAACTGGGCGACAAAAATCGCGTAGTGCGTGCTCCTAGCCAGCAGGTAAGTTAGAGTACCGTTACAATAGTGATAATGAAATTTAGGTGAATACAAAGACAATTCAAGTTGCAGTGAGACATATAAAAAATAATAAGAATTACTGGTGATGACTAGAGACATGCAAAATTCGCGTTATTTTCTGCCAGCTGACTAGACTCCAAGTGACTATAGGCTCGTTCGACGTCTCCCGCTGGTCGATATTGTCGGGACTTGCCGCGGCGATTGCTTACACTGTAGGGCGGCCAATCTCTGTAAAGACGTGACACACGTAATTGACAACACATAAAAGTTCGTGGCCAATTGAATCACAAATTATGATCTGTTATGTATTGGAAAGTGAAGTTTAGTCTGCTACCAAATGATAACGCGAATTTTGCATGTCTCTAGTGATGACAAATTACTTAATTAACATTCCTTTTAATTAACATACAACAAAACACTGACCCTGAAATGTGTGACCACGTGGCTGAATAAAACTAGAAAGACTTAATATTAAGATGGCTCTTGCTCTCTTGCTGAAGGCATATTGATTGCTGGCCGCAGCTGAGTCTTCAGTTTGTTAATATTAGTTTCATATTACATTAATATGCACTGTCTGATTAGCGGTGAGGTTGGTGGTGGTGGGGCGTTGTGACGTCACGTGGAGGCGGCGATTCAAACTTTTACACGTGTCGCTGGCACACGACCCCTCACTAACCGGCACTGTTGGCGTTGTGGAAAAAAGGTGGGGAGGGGGTCCGGAGCACGCTGAGAAAACACTGTGACACGGTCAGGACGGGCTTAACTTCCCAGGCCTAGGGCTTGGGACGATGTCAAAGTACCTGCGAGTTAATGTTTTATAACACTGGTTTCTCTGCATAGACTAGTTGGTTGCGACGTACACTGTTGTCAATTATCTTGTAAATGCATGCGTACATAAAATTTTAATTCTATTTCAAAATCCATTAACCATTTTTAGATATAATAATGCCTCTTTAATTAGCAGTGAAAAATACCATTTGAGTAATTATATTAATTATAGCCCCAAACTTCCATTAGGTTATTGTATTTATTAACCATCTACTAATATTGTGCTTGAAAATAAAGTAATTTTTGTGCTGGCGCCGTTAAATATAAACAGCCTACGGCGTATTGTTGAGTTTTCACAATGAGGCCACTCTAATCAGGAGGGGGACGGTATCAGTTCAAACAGCGGCTGTTATATACAACCAGGAGAGCAGACAATCGATTGAACGTTCAAGGAAGAACTCAAGCAGCGTGTAGGATTGGTAGAATGAGCATGGAAGAGCAGCGCTGCTTGTGGTTAAGGATTTTTTATTTGGTTACTGGGATCGCATGTAAAGTAGGCTTTAGAAAGTTGCAAATTCCAAAGCGCCTGTCATTTACCGTATTTCATGGCAGAATTGTCTTATATAATTTTTGAGATACAGAAATGGTATTACTTTCATCTCGTAATGGTCGCACAACAATGTTCTGTTTATGTTCCTGCATCAGAGATGTTAACTACGCTCAAGTACGAAGTACGACACTATTAGAACAATTGGGTTGCTGCAAGAATCAATCATAGCTAGTACCAAAATATTCCGCTGGAATGAAATTGGACCATAGCATTACTAGTTAAAGGCCACCATCTGGTGTGTTTCTTGCGCGTTGACTTTCCTAACTGAACGTAGTATATCTATGACAGCGCAAAATAAAAACGGAGATGTAAACACTGCAACTGTAATAAACGGTAACGACTCGAAGGAGCCGAAAACAAAAACTACAAGAGAAACAGAACTTCAAAAACAAAAATTGATTGGCTTTTAATAATTAAAATTTTCTATTTATTTTACCAGTAACTACTGCTAATCACGAAATGTATTCCCACCAAATGTGTGTGTTTAATTATGAACGAAACTAACCTCACCTCCAACATCTAGTAAGTTAATACAGTAATTTAGTCATTTCAGAGTTCATCCGTCAATAGTTCAGCCAAAAATATTGAGTTACTTTAAAATAATTAGAGTTGGTCACGAAAAATGTTGGTTTAAGAAAAGATTTTAGACTACGTGAATTTTCCTACCACGGGAATTTTCCTCAAATAATAGTCTCACCTTAAATTTTTTGCATCCATGTGATGATTATGCTGTGAAATACATTTTTTTTATTATTAGTGTAGACATTTAACTAGTATAAGGAAACAATTGCTTTTGTACGTTAGTACATTTAATAAGTAGGACATAGTTGAGTTGGCGACTCTTGATCTCACAAACATGGCAGCGTAGCGGAATAACGTGTAAATAAACAAATTATTTGGATGGTGAAAAATATTAAAGAATGCAGCAATGAATGTATGTTGTGCTGTTAATACCAGTTATGTGATATTACGTATAATTTAGTCGCTTTGATTTTTATAAGCACATTTTTGTCGTTCATACAGTAAACCAGAATGGTGCATAAGGTAGGTTCGTTCGTACGATGTAATGTGGTCAATAACGTTATGCTGATAGTTATTTGGAAATGCTATAAACTTAATGTTTACAAATAAGTAAAAATAATGTTTGTTAAAGTGCGTTTTACTGTAACCATGCCAAGTTATTGCTTTGTAAGGTGTTATTGAATTTAACTTTAAAAAATGTAACCTCTATGAACCGGTGTTCAAGAACCGAAAACTGTTTCGGTTCTGAAGCATTGAACCGAGGAACCGCAGAACTGAACCGATCCATCCCTAATAAATATTAAACTTTACAAGTATGGCAGAGCACACTAGCAGTTATTTTCTTGCATTGTACTGGGCATTGGCAGCCACACCACTTATAAACCACAAACCTCTACTAAATTTTTTAATGTTTTTTCCCATAATGTGCCACACATTCATGAATCTCATGTACCTTCCTTTTTTATAATAAATTTTCTGAAAAACATCTTGTTAATTATAAGACAGTATGTGCCTCTCTTCTTTGGTATGTGAGGTACTGGTGCAATAAATGAGGGCATGCCTCTTTTACCCTTCAGATTTCATTGTGACTAGCTGCTTCAGTTCTCTTTGTAAAAGAAGAAAGAGCTGGATTATCTTATAAGTCCCCTCGAGATGCCATCTCATTTCTCAAATAAATACATGTCTGTATCCAACGGCTAACATTTTGTGCTCGCGCACACGAAGCAGAAAACCCAACACACCCACTATAGTCATATTGGCCTCAGACAAGAAGAAAGCGAGTTTCGTATCCTAAATTTACTAACTGATTTTAAATCAATTTTTGAAATTTTATTTATCACCAAAACGAAGTCTCATTTCTAGTATGCGTTTTGCATAATTGCAGTTTGTAAACATCGCATGATTGCGCAAATAACTGAAATAGTCAGTGTGCTCATGTCCTAATAAAACAGTGAAATAATTCTCATTGTTTCACATAGTTACAGGATGGTTTGAAAGCAAGGACGAACAATAAATCTGTATCATTGTTTTTTGCATTTGATAAATATTAAGAATCACTATTACTGAGGAATGTTTCAAGAGACGTTATAAGTAGCCCTATGTATGAAAATTTAATTTTGTTAGATTAGGTGATTTTAGGTTGGTAAGGTGAAATTTTATCCCTTAGTTGTCTTATTTTAAAATCAAAGTAATTAACGTGTTTGCAAGGGGGGGTGGGGTGGACATGTAGATGATGATGACATTGACTCTGTAGGTGAGTCAGATGAGGTATGGGTGACAAGTTACGGGAGTGGACCGGCTAGCAGAGATAAGCCGCGGAGGAAAGCCCCTTTTATGATGATCCCAGGGTCGGCAGGCCGATGACCACGGGGCAGGCTACGTACCAGTGGATAGTTGCACCCTCAAACAACAAATCTTCGGAGACTTGAAAAAAATTCAATATTTAAAAAAAAAATACAAATAATTTTTATTCCTTAATTTTATGAGCATGTCATTGTAGCCTGAAATGACTTTATTCACTGTGATTTTTTTGAGTTTGGTATATCAGTGCATTTTAGTGTAGTCGTTACAACGGAAACATGCAAAATATGACTTTAGCAAGCCATTACGCGAAAACTATGAGAGATAAAAAAATTTCTTAAGCGCCTAATTTAGTCAACATTTTGTGTCTAAAATAAGAAAGATAAAAATTGCAGTAGACCGTTGAAAATTGCAGTAGACTGCGCCCTTAAGCGTCACTAGGGACGGGGTGAGCCAAGATAACTACTTTCAGATAAGACGAAGATAGTTGTTTTGAAGTTTACTCACCATGAACTAAAGACTGGTACTTGCAGAAGGCCAACGCCAGTTAGCGGATCAGGAGCACAAACCTCTCCAGTAGGTGACGTGGTAATACAGCACGGGGCTGGTGGTATACTTAACGTGCGAAATTACGCCCCTGGACACGATGGCCGTAAGGGGATGTGGAGCCCCGTGTTAAAACAAAAACTGTTCCAGTAAATTAAATTATGACTTGAAAACTAAAGATGGCTGGTTCAAAACTGATAAAGGACCCGAGTACCGTGTTTTATCGCATAATCGTCGCACATTTTGTGTAAAAATTTTAATTAAAAACTTGGGGGTGCGACTTTTAAGCGAATATAACAAAAAAAAATTTTTTTTTTCCAAAAAAAAATTCTATAATAAACGTCACAAGATATAGTACATATTTACATGCAATTGTGCATTAAACTTTTAAAATCGGTAGTCAAAGAATAAGTGTTTTTAAAAAAATGTCCAAATGATGCAACAGCACAGGAGATAGGCGAGATTCATCTTCCAAGCCTGCAAATAAAAATACGAAAATGTAGCTCTCGTACGTATTCCAGCACGCCGTGTTTTGGTCCACGAAAAGCTTTCCTGGAGACATTAGCACTACTGAGCATTTCTTTTTGTTTACGCCAGTCTCTCACTAATTTTTCGTTAACTGAAAATTCACGACCCGCCGCTCTATTTCCATTCTTCTCTGCGTAAACAATTACCTTCAACTTAAACCCTGCACTGTAACTCGCGTGCTTTCTTCCCATT
>PNEQ01055333.1:59713-73184 GCA_003012365.1 Medauroidea extradentata
CGCACTCTCTGCAGCGTAACAACTGGCAACACCGCGCGGAGTTGTTTACCGGCTGCGCATGCAGGCAGCTGGCTGTCCAGACTTCCAAGGTCACACGCATTCCACGTACACCACATTCATAAAGTAGCGCGTTAACTATGTGCTGCGCACACTGCGCTGAACAAAAAAAAGTACCATGCAACGATTATGAGAAAAAAAATTTTTAATTCAAATTGACACTTGAAACTATTGGTGCGACGATTATGCGATAGCGACGATTATGCGATAGCGACGATTATGCGATAAAACACGGTAGACAAAAACGCATCCAGCTCCTCGATGCGTCTAATTCAGACTAACTGAAAAATGGCGTCCTATGTTGCCCCCGCGAGGGGGGTGACTTCGCACAGTGCAAAATTAAGATACAACAACATTAAATAAACTGAAATTACATAAGATACAATACAAAATGGACACTGGAAAAATTGCACAACATATTAAAGCATTACTTGTAAGTTTAGGAATGTTTCATATTGGAATATTGTTCCTGTTGCATCATGTTCAAGCAGAAGGATACAACACACATAGCATAGCTGTTGCAACTGAGTAATGGCGAATGAAAATTAGCGACAAATAATATACTTTTTAAAAAATTTTGAAACCATTATTACACTTGAAAACATAGTAATATAAATATGTTTCCTGTGTGTCCAGGGCACTGTGTTAATTACTGACGTGTGAAAAACATACAGAATAAACAAATACTGAAACCATTAAACAAAACCACTGAAATTTGCAATTACACTCAAGAAACACAATACACGAAAAAACCTTGTCACACATTCTTCCCACCCACTTATCACGGCAATGGGGGGGGGGGGGAGGGTGGTTTTCTTGGGAGTATTCGGCAGTGTGGCAGATGGGCTAAGGGTGGGGGCGTGTTTGGACATGCGTCAATATAGCAGACATAAGTACAATTACAGTTGATACTTGTAAATAGGTACACACACACGAAGGGACGACACACATTTTTCTGCAGAAGCGAGGTCGCAGCGTGTACTTCTGTCTGTTATTTTACTTTGTTAGCTGAGCGGCCTATTTCCCGCCAATCTCATTTAAAAATCAGCCACTGAAGCTACTGAAAAAAGTTTTAGCCTAGCTAAAAAGGTGGAAAAAGTGGGTCAAACAGAGGCGTTTATTACAGCAAGAAATTTTCAAAAGAGCTGGGAAAACCAAACAAGCCATAAGATAATTTTTATCGAACCAGGATAAATTAAGCAATTCAAGGACAGTGTTTAGTAGTTTTACTTTAAATGCTTTGATGTGAAGACATTTCATTAAGAAGGTAGGTCCACAGGTGTCTTGAATTTTCTAACATGCCAAGTCTAATGATTTTGTTTTGTTGTTTAAATAGTTTTTGTTTATGATTCATCCATTGGCAAAGATTTATTTATTGCATATTGTTGTCGGTTCAATTTTGTATCCGAATTTCAGAGAAATATTTTAAGGCTTAGATTTCACATATTCTTTTCTTATTATTGCCATTGCTGATGGTTGTGATTGGAGGTTGGCAGCTCTGCACGTGTAACATGGTCGCAAACACATTATTGACAGCTAATGGAAGCTTATTTCACCCCTTTTTATTCCCTTATGTTAAAATCAAGTAAAATCTCGTGTAACATAGTGATCACCTATGCGCTGATGGAAAGCTATAAGTTATTCTCTACATTTAATGTTCCTAGGACCAGCAGCTTGGGCTGTGGCTTGAAGTCTTGTCAGTTAACTCCATTTATACGTATTGTTTTACAGGTTTTTGTTTTATCGTTCATCTGTGAATGGAAACCACCTGAATTTAGTGTATGCTGTTGACTAGTCTTTATCAAAACTTGGTAATCCTTTTATTTATTCAACTGTATCAGCACAACTGGGAGGTCATTTATTTCAATAGAAATACGAATTTGATGTATAAAAATTGTGTAAGCGTACTGTTATATTTTCTAATAAAATTGAGGTTGTGATGTAAACATCTGCTCTTTCATGTAGAAAATAGCAGAGGTGTTTGAAATACATCATAGAAACATTAATTGTAGCCAGGAATTGGGAACTTCATTTACAGTGAATGCAGAACACAAGTTTGTTCAGCAAGACATGAGCAATAATGTATGTCCACAAACCAATAAATTCTAAATGTCTTACCTTGTATTGGTGCTGAGGAAAGGTTTATTTCTATTTTGGATGCTGGGGCGTATATTGCTGTGGATGTTGCGGGGTTGGGCTTGCGTGTTTTGTTTCTAGGGTTGTGTTGGTTCCAGTGGGCTCTGCGGCCTATGAGTTCGTAGCACGGAGGGCTTGTGGCCAGTGACACGCAGTGATAAGTGCTTGCAGATGCGGATGCTGGCAGATTCACAGGGAGAATTGGTGTGGCATTTACATCAAGTGTAGGTGATGAAGGTTGAAGAACTTTGCAATAGTTGCAATAAAAGAATAGTGCAGATCTTTATAGATGCCTACTTTTTGAAATAATCTAAGGTAGTTTCTGAAGAGTTGCCCCAAATTGACTTTCCAACATTTCAGCCATCGTCAGTTCATAATGTCAACACTAATATCAGCAGTCTTAAGTACAGTATAAAAGTGAGGTCATACTGCTGTTGTGACTTCAACTTGAAGATGTAGACTAATGTCTTCCAAGATGTCTTGAAGAGACAACAATGATGTGGGTACAACCTTGAAGTTTGTTTATAGCAATGGTCTGCAAACTTCATTCTGTAAAATTGTTCTGTGTGTTAAATTAAGGTAATGATGGACAGTTTTACAGTGATGTTGATTTTTTTTTCAGAATACCTTTTGTATTTACACATTGCATTGTATTGTTAAATTATATCGTAATTTGTACTTTTTTTTGTAGCAAGTAAACCTCATAATTTTTCTTTCAAGTCTTAGGATTTAAAGTATTGCCTATTTAACTATGAAAATAAGCCAAAATAAAGGAAAGTATATTTTTTTAAACAAACTGCATTATTTTGCAAAAGGCCTACATTGAATTAGTTCTGTATTGTGTGACTGCCATTCAAAAAGTTTAGTTTTATGAAACAATATGCAAAATTTGCCTAGCATGTCATTAACTGACTGTTAACTATGTTATCTATTTTTTTATTTAATCAGGTGTATTAGAAAGATAAAATTTATCTAACCACTTGAAGTTTTGTGACTTTTCGTTATAGCTGAAAGGATTAATGACATCAGTGTTGTTCTACTGCATCCAACAGTTCGTATGATTAGAGAAGAAGCTGAGAAGTGGTAGTAAAGTACTGAATGTAATTTACTAGTATAAAAAAAATCCAATAGAAAAATACATTTACAGTAGTTGCCAATTTGACTGAAAATATAGAAGTAGCACTTCTGCTGCATATTTAAGGTTGATTGAATAGAAAGCTTTAACTTACAGCGAAGAAAGGAAAAATGTAGAATGCTTTTCAGCATCATTACAAGAAGTATTGATGCCATGCCAGCAGCTGGTGGTTTCATTTTGAAGGATGTTATAGTTAACTGCAAATTGTGGCAGGCAGAGGAATTCAAGCTAACTATTATTGAGGATGGATCTCGTCTGCCTGAATTGGTTTTCAGTGCAGATGAAAATTACTATACCGTAGAACCCCGGTTTGATGAAATGCCTGTCGACCGGAAAGTTTTCACGCCAAACCAATTACGTACTGCAGTTACCATCAGTTGGTGAGCCACAACAGTGAAAGAAAAAAATTTGGCAAATGAACCTTAAAAACTTGGTGTTAACACATTCCTGCTGTGTGTTAGCTGCCCACGCACAATCAACATGAGGTGTGAAATTCCCATGAATAAAGTTTGTAATGAAGACTAAATTAAATGTTGGCAAGACAATGGTAAAATAGACATATGACAAAGTATACATGATGGACACCACTGCATTCAGTCTAAATCTGGCCACTAAGAAGAAAGCAGGCAAGAAACATTTCTAAAGAAACAAGAAATGCTGTGTTAAAGCTGTAAAAGATGATCCTGCTGTATTACTGTTTTCAATCACAGCTTACAATTGTAAATGAAAGCATTATAACATTAGCAACCCACATCAAGTTAGCCAACCCATGAGATTAGATAGACTATGACTGCTTGTTGATAATTTTTGCCAGTAGTAGGTTCTGGATAGCTGCCTTCATGTTAGTTTAGAGAATGGCTTGCTGCCATTTATGTGTAAAAATTACAGTTTGAAAGGCAACCTCAATCTTCCTTGTAATCAAGATTACCTTTTATTTACTTAATTGTGGCACAAATGTACAGTGGAAACACTTTGTATTGAACCCAGTTGTAATGGAAAATATTGTGTGGTCCCATTTCTTATTTGTCTGTATTTCACGACTGTCAATTGTCTGTATGTATATCTCTCTGAACATAATGGCTATCTTAAAGCACTGACGATATCATTAAATTCTGGTACGTGTTATTTATTGCATATCGTTGGCTTACTTCTAGAAACTTGTAAGTCCAGATTTTCTGAATTTTGTATTCCAGGCGAATTTGGTCGTAATTTCCATGGTGCTTCTAGTGTTAAAATCTGCTATATCTATTGTACGTTATTTTTCTTCTATGCTCGTGTTAAAAACCTCGTATCTATGGTGTAGCATGGATACGAAGATTTTCTTTTTGCTCTCCTGTAAAATTTGCTGAAATGGACTTAAGAGGTTTTAGAAGTAAACCAACAATATATATTTAAACAGCTCAGTAAATGTACTAATAAAGATAAGCCTGCTATCAAAGATCACTGGTGCAGCTACATCAAACATGCAGTCTGAAACAGTGGAAAGATGTGGGCAGAGTTCACTGAAAATTACCTAGACTTGACTTTTGGAAATTGGCCTCATTGTTGAACTTAATTAGCTGTAGATGTACACAAGGTATAGTTGACATTGATAAAAATTGTGTTCTACGACAGAGTGATTTGACAATACCTTCAGTGCAGATGTATGAGTTTTCCTAAAAAGTAATATTAAACTGCATTCAATAAATCATAAAACGGGCGACCTTAATAGCATGTCAAGTATCACAACGAAGAATATAGTTTCTGCTTTCACTGTGTAGTGGTTGTGAAGGAACTGGGATATGTGCAGAGTGATAAGTAATAAATGTGGCAACTATTATTAATTTTTTTACATTGTACTATCCTCTGATAGTTTAGAGACTTTTTATTTATCAGTGTTTTGTTCATGTTTTTCATATACACAATGCTTCCATGTGCAAAATGTAACATTATTTACTATACAGTAAACATTGTTTCTAGACACTACATAATGTGAAATTCTATGCATTTGTGTTTAATATCTTTGTGATACGAGACATTTTTGCTATTGGTAATTACCCTTAAACACTATCTAAATGGTTACATGTTAGCCTCTTTCATTTGATTTTCTTTAAGTTTGCTTTGATACATTTAATTTTGGTATGTGAATTTTATGTTGGGTTTATTTTGATGGTCTTTACTATTGATTTGTGTGTGTCCCCCCCCCCCCTCTTTGTTCCGCCCTGCCTCTCGTTCCAATTTTTTCCTACTTCTTCCCCTCCTCGCCACCATGGTCAGCAGCGCTTCAACGCGTGCACTCTTGAGGTGCCGGGAGGGGGGGTTGTGGAACCGGCAAGTCCGTGCACTTGGGACAGGGGTCTTCTACTATTGGTGCTGGTCAGAGTTAGTCGAGTGTGCCGAGGACTGTGGATAGACAACGGAAAACACTGTCAGGGAAGGCACCACGACGGTGGTGTTCCTGCAGCCAACACTAGTTTCTGTTGACAGCGCACCAAGGAGTTCATGAGCACGTGTGGATTAACGAGACACTTGGAGAAGTCCACTTTGGAGTTTATCCTGGGTTGGAACTTATGGGTAGACGACGAGGTAGGATGACTGCTTTTATACACTTTTCTCTGCATTCACATCCTTTGGTTGACTCTGCTTCGCGTTTCCCGACTAATTTTTTCACTGAATGGATGTCACTTGTGCTTAAGGTTACTGTGCTGTAAACTGGGAGATTTGATGAATGGTGGACTTAATGATTTGGAGTTGTGAGGAAGAAATAAGTTCACTGTACAGAAAATCTGTTCGTCAGTCAATACTTTCGTACTTCTGGAAAACTGATAGTGTTTGTTAATAAATGTGTAACAATTATTTAGTAATCACATAAGTCTCCCTTTTTTCACCTATAGCGGTGGCATGGGAAGGGGCTCAGGCCAGTCTTATTCTTTTGATTACGAACTGCGCACCCTCAACTAAAGGGACACCCTTGGCAGGGGGTGAGAGTGGAGGGAGTGGTGGTTCAGATGTTGACAGCTGCAATTCCATGTTCGTTAACAATAGGGTGCTTGTAATTTCAATCAAAGTGATTGTTTAATATTGTATTTTTATTTTCCATTCCTACTGCAACTCCCATACTGCCTACCTGGAGCCCTGGTTGAAACATTGCTAGGGATTTATTTGTTAAATGTTATTTTGTAATTCAGGAATTAAAGAAATAATTGTTGTTAGAAGGTGCTAAATGCTACATTCACAGTTAATTCTTAACACAAATTATATTTATATTCGAAAATAATATTAGTTGGGTTTAAATTTCTAACTCCTATAACTTAAAATTATGACTGATGTACCTTACGTGCTCGTGAATTTTCATAAGCATCTTAAATCCCTATTTATATTTTAGCCTGGGCTGTGATGTTGCATTTTTGTTTCACACACCTTAAGTAAATTACTGTATGTGCTGTTTTACTGAATCTTGTCTTGTGTTATCTCGTTAAGAAAACATGCTTGCTAGCACTTAATAAATCTTGGTTACCCTTGTCTATAAAGTGTGTCATTGCAAAGCCAGTACAATAATACCCTGATTTGTGAAACCTGCAACTTATGAAAAATTTAGAGAAGAGAAAAAATTGTGCACAAATGTTCCACGTGATCGTTGAGACATTAGTGCACCAGTATTAAAAGAAACCCCACATGTATCGGTCCTAAGGTCAACATTTCACATTGTTCGGTCTAATAATTTTTTTACTTTCATATTGCTCATTTACATTTCTCGTCAATAGTAGGTATAACAAATTATCAATCATATCTTCATGCAACACACATTTCCTAATTTCACACATGCGGACAGACCTAATATTTTTTGTATGTATTGCCGTCTAATTGTGCAGTTATTGTTTCAAATATGAATAGCTGTGCATCTGGTATAAAGGAACAATTGATTAACATTCTGTGTTAACAAAACATAACATTTAATTGCGTATCAGTGTGTAGAAATGTTGCCACTAACAAAATAACTTGCGGCGCATTTGCATACAGAGGCAGCCACATTGCGAGCGGTCGCTGAGACTTGGCAACAGCGCGTGCGAGCCAGTTGGTCGGCTACTGCTGACGTTACAACACAGTACGAGCCTGATCCGCCGCACTCTCTCTCCATTCACCTACCCTACACAGCAAACGACGTGCGCTGGGCAGACAGTGTCTGTCTAAAAGCGTTGATAGAATGGCATCTGATAACACTTTCTTGTGTGTAATGTATACTTTATCTTTGTCATGACGTTCATATCAATTACTGAAAAGAATCGTATTATAAACATAACATATTTTGACCATAATTAACGATGTTAACAGTTTCTTTTTTAATACTACATCACTGAGTATACTAAAATAGACTTGGAGGAGTTTTTTTTTCACACGTGTCACTGAAAAATTTAACTTCACTGGTAAATATGGATAAAGACAAAGTTTTAGCGATTTCTGTTTTAATACAGCACCACTGATGGCAATTAAATTAACTTAGCTCTATTTTTTTTTTTTTGCCATCATCAGTGCAGAACAAACACTTGATCCTTTTTGCCAAGCTTTATTTTGGAACATATAATTGACACTAGTTTTTTTTCCCCCGTACCTGTGGCCAGTTCCAACAGAGGTGCTTTAGGGCAGTGCACTACGTGCGGGCGGGCGGCAAATGGGCAAAAAAGACAATGTAATTAAATACATGTGTGTGTTCTGCGTGGAAGCAGTTTTCGGGCAGGCGACGCAGCCATTGGGAGATATCACATCATTTTGTTTTAGAAGCGTGCGGCAAGCAGTAAGATCCGTGCAAGTGAAGTACTGCTGCCTGCACGCAGCGCGCACCAAGCACATTGCGTAACGGAGTAGATAACAGTGGCTGACAACACGAAACTAGCTGCTCTCTCGTGCACGAGTAGCACGCTAGTAGTTTGTGTGGCAAACAATGCGCGCACGAAAATACGAATTCTTAAGAATTTCATGTTTATATTTTACGTTACCTTTCCCTTGTTTTCCAACAAACCACAGATACGACGTCCGCAGATACGGCAGGCTGACTAATACAGTACTCCAGTTTAACTGTTAAACTACTGTAGTTTATGTCAGTGTTTAACTTGTCTTTCGCAGAATAAACCCTTTTTTCTGTGACATCGCACTACATAAAAAACTGAACTGATCGCAATAAATTCTTTTTGGCAGCTGGTAGTGTATCGTCAGCTGTGACTATCACTTCCCACCCATGTAGTGTTGGGGATTCCCTAGTGCCAGTTTCTGCCCATACCCCTTCCAAGCAATACTTCCCCCTCGCCCACTCCTACCACCCCAAATAAGCGGCCTTCTGCACAGTCGCACAGCGAGACGTCAAAACTCTGGCAACTAATACACATCTGCCCTGTCAAAAAAATTACTATATTTCAGTGCACAATCGGCCTACAAAGATGATTTTCCACCATATTTGGTTGCAGTTAATAAAATCAATGACTGTTTCTGATTGGCGGTGTCAGTTTTAAATTTAATGTTTCTTTCACCTAGCAACAAGGTTAATACTTAAAATATTTGTATGTAATTGATTTGGAAACTAAAATGTTAATGTTTATAATTATGTGGAAATATCACAAGTGGAAAATATTCTGTGTTAAACGTTATATTTCTTAATTGTTTCCTGTACTGGCCGCGTGGCGGCAAAACAGATAGGGTTCTGCGGCATTAGTTATGACTTTCATTTCGTAAATGTGATTTGTGAAGTTGGGGTTATTTTTTCTTTTTAGGAGAAACTGATAAATTCTCGATAATCACAGATATATAAAGTTTTATTAAATTTTAATTTTTCTTCAGTTTTCTCAAAAGGTGCCTCCCGGCAGTCAAAGTTTTAAGCATGTTATTAACGTAATTTGATCAATAAACCCCAAAATTTGCGAAAGTTATGCAGATTTCACTCCTCGTCTCGTGCTGCGTTGTAAAAACCCACACCTGATTTGGTTTGTACAGCTGAGCTAGTCGTGTAAACATGGAGGCATGTTGCCGACGCGCTACATTACCACATTGAATTTCGCACAGATAGTCACGGAATTTTTTGTTTATAATCAGGGAATACCTGGAAAAGTCTGGGAATTTCATTTCTAATTTTCTGTGGCTGCCTTGTTAAAACAGATGTGATATGCAAAAATGCAAAACCTTGAATGTTAAAGAAACATAAATCCTCGCGTATTATAAATAGAACTTAATTTCATTGTTTGGAAATTTCGTTTTTCGAGGGCGATTCTTCATTTCAAGTGTACCTGCAATGTTTGATTTCTAGATCAGTTTAGTTGACAGAATGCCAGATTTGGCCTGCTGGACAAATTGCACTTCCTGGACCATAGAAGAATTCCCACAAGCGAAAGCTGAGTGGTGGATAGCTTTTAAATTACCACTCAGTCCTTTCAGATGCCAGATTTCTCATTTCATTGGGATCAGAAGTTGATTCTGAGACTGTTCCAGAACCTCAAGAGTGGCACAAAGTGGGACAACATTGTATTGTAGAGCGTTGTCTTTTAAGGGTTACGCTGAGTGTGACACTATGACCAGTACTTTGATAGATTATGCTTAATTTGTATGTCGGAAGTTTGAAGTACATAGTGTATATTGATGCTATACTTTAAACGTATGTAATAACACTGAAATCAACCACTGATTTGTATTCTCCGTGAAGTACTAATCATACTGCAGAGTGTCACCATTATTAGAACCTCTTAAATTTAAAACAGGTCATTGTTTTACTCAGTTGAAATACCCTATCATGTTTTTATTGTAATACTTTAAAAGTATGCCAACAGTTTTGCTCTTACCAATAGTATGTCATAAAATAATCTGTGTTAGATCTCTAATCCACGGAAAGAAATATTTTCGGCATTGGTCGTGCAGTTTTTTTTCTTATATCTACAATTATTTACAAACGTGCAACATTTATTCTGCATAAACATAGTATTTGGTGACGTGTGTTATAGTAGTGCAATTCAGTGTGTGTTTTCAGTGTTTAGCCTGTAGATTTCATTATGTTGGTACCATAATGTAACACGATAGTATTGGCAAAATAACTGGATCCATCATGTAATTTTAGGTGAGCGTTGGTTGATTACTTTCATTTGAATTGTAGCTTGTGAATTTTCTTCTTTAAACATATGTGTGTTGTGAGTGTTGTGCTACACGTACCAGTAATTACGTTAGATCATAGGATTTCTGGTACAGTGTAGTGGTGGTGAGGATATTAGTGGCTAGGACAAGATTTTCAAGAAACGGAAGGTTGTCCAGAAGTTCTGAGAAGACTGTATGGATGAGTGGCGATACTTGCAGTGTTCCTCAATCTTTGTCCGATGCATTTTGCTTAGTATGTAGCCTTGATTTTTCCTAGGGGTTTTCAATGCCCTTGTCAGACTTGCATTCATTAACTGTTAGTGGGTTGGTGGGCCTTTCTTCCTCCTAATCAAGTAGTATAATTACTAATTAAGATTTTTGTACTATGTTAAATTCTTAAATTCAATAAATTTTGTCTTCAAAAAAATATTAAAATTTTTTTTTTCTACCGTAAAAACTGCTTAAATAGTGCCATATTGCACCTAAAGATTTAAATTTTCCTGGGAAAGACACCTTGACACCTGCCTAAATATAGTGGAACGGACATTCTCTAAATCTTGCTTTCCTTAAGCATTACTAATTACTCTTTCTGAAAGTTAGCATGTCTGCTATTATAAACATATTGTTTCACCTATTAATTTTATCTGATTAAGAAAAAGTATTTTGTTTAGGTGTTTTGAATATTTACATACTCTTACTATTTTTATCTTGCTGTGAATGTTAAAAAGTTCAAATAGTTGCCATTTTTAGTATCAAAATTTATTCATTCTATAATTAGTTTTGAGTGCAATAGTCACTGAACTTCCCAGATAACATCGTGTACTGTCTTAAATATAGAATATCTTTTTAGTACACCTCGTGCTCATGCTATTCCCTCATTTTAATATTTTAAAAAATTTTTTTAATTTTCTACATTTTTGCATGCTTTTTTTTTTTTTTTTTTAAACGGTTAAACATATGTTGGTAACAGGTTACTACCACATTCCAATTTTTCTTCCATTTCAGTACTGTGAATGATTACCCAAATTAAAAATTTCAGATTGCCTTATAAGAGATCTGGAGACCAACAGTAAATACCAATGTGACGAGATCAGCACGGTGTTAAGACTATACAAGTTTTTTTTTGTAGTTTTGTGATTACAAACTAAACTTGCCATGAAACTAATGCAGACTTGTTTTGCTTAGGACTGTTTTTGGACGCTTTTATCTTGTGTTAGCATGATAAAAAGTAAATATATTTATTTTATTGTAAAATAGACGTCTTGGATAGTAAATCATGTTATATATTTTTCTGTATCTCCATGACTTGTTAATAGTTTTTTTTTTCATCGTATTTTCAAGATATTTAATTTAACTCTGTCTAAATAATCAAATTCAAGCAATTTTGCTTTCTTTTAAATAAAGCTAAAGCACGCAAGTCTCTTCAGTCAGTTTATAGATAAAATACTATATCATACTTATTGTCCTATTGTGATTTATTTTAGACATCATGTTATCACTTAAGAATGCAAATTGTTTATACAATATAAAGTATGTACTGCAATAAATGATTCTGAAGATAGGTTAAATGTTGTATCGGTACATACCTGATGTCCAAGCATAAAATGGGGGAGATTAATTTCTACTCTTAAAACTAGTAGGCTTATTATCTAAAGATTCATGTATATTTAAGTTTAAAATTACTGTGTGCTATAGTGCCTGGAAAGAGGAACCTAGTATGGCTTGGTTTCAACCTATCCGAGAAAATGACTCATCACAAACACTCCGACAAATTTATGAGAAGATTCTTTTTAATTATAAATTTTGAAAATAGAAGATAAAGCTGGCAGTATTTAAGTTTTTGTTTACTCATTATTGTCCACAATGCCAACTGATTAGCCATTGCAACTGCAACAGATCTCAAACAATATTAGATGGGATTTCCTGTTGAAGTGACTTAAATATGTGGATTCAAGGTAGAGATGTAATCCAAATACAACTATTTGCTACTTTCCTTGTGGAGAATTTATTAACTTTTGAATAACTTATCCAAATAGGTATTTGAGAACTTTACACAACTCTCTTTGGTTTGATTTATTACCCAGGATATAGTTCACCTAAAATCAGTCGTATTTGTTCCAAGGTATAAATAAACTACTGTAAATGCTTCGCTAACCAATAATGGTTTGAACATAGTGATGGAAATATACAAAATGCATAAATCAGCGATTACACCTGACAGTTTTTAAAGGGTATAATAAACACATGTACAAGACCTGGTGGACTTTGAGACCCTGAGAGGACATGTTTTGCTACATCGTCAAGGACAAAAATTGTTGTTTGTGAGCTCTTTAAATGATAATGTAAGTAAACTGCTGTGTTTAAAAATGTTTGATTTATTTTGTTTCGCTTGTGTTTGTAAAAAAAATTTTCAAACTCGGATTGGTGCATTGGAACATAAGTATAGTAATTTTATTTCCTTTAATCAATTTTTGTTTTTAAAATAAACTCTAGATATGTACTGATGTAAAATGCATGATTTATGTATCTAGAAGAAATTATTAAAATGCATGATTTAATATTTTAGAATAAGTCTATGTGAAATTGTTAGTATTGGATTAGTACAGTAAAACCCCGATTAACCGAACTCGGGTTAACCGAAACTCGGGTTATCCGAAATGCCTCCGAAATCATAATCCACAAAAAGAATAAAAGAATTACTGCACTGTGAAGGGATTAATCGCTGAGGGCGCGAGCTGCTTGGCTATGGCTAGCAGAGAGGGGAGATGTGTCCACTTTCCTTCCCCTCTTTTGTTGTTATCCAGTCTAAATATAGCTCACTGTACCCCTTTTCACCCCCTCCCGCAACCATGACGCTTGTCTAGGCTTCAGTTGTTTACACAAGTTCAGATAAAGTGGTTGTTAGTTCCGTGTTGCTTGTGTACAATTTGTGTGCTATGACGACTAAGCGGAAACGTGTCGTGATTTCTATAGCTGATAAACTAGCCGCTATTACAGAAGTTGAAAAAGGAAGTCTATTGAAAACTGTTGCAGCTAATTACGGAGTCGGTGTTTCAA
>PNEQ01055334.1:0-73087 GCA_003012365.1 Medauroidea extradentata
TTAAAACACTGTCAAGTGGACTGGTTTGAAATCTATAGCATTGTTAATTGGATTTTCAATGGCTAAGCGTAGGCAACAAATATGCCGTTAAATTGTAATAATACCATGTACCTGCTTAGTGTAGTTTGGAGTGTAGTGTTTTTTGTGTAATAAAATTAGTGAAGTTATTATGTAATGAGTCGCGCAGAACTTTTTGAATACTTTTTTTTTTATTATTGTTGCTGAGATATAAGGTTTATCCTTGCGCGGGATAAATTTCACTTTCCCTTTAATAAGAAATTATTGTGGTGCCCTTGAATAGTTGCTTTTGGCCAAAGGACACCACAAAGCTGCACGTGGGCTGTACGCGTGGTTCGTGGACGGTTCATTGCCTTTACCCGATGTGTTTTAATACCAAGACTATTGCTTGGAATATTGTCATAATTTTAATAAATTTGTATAATTGTGAACTAACAAAAATTAAAACAGCCCAACATTCAAATACAAATGAGAAACGTTGAAGAACTTCGCATACAAGATAACTGCAATGCAGTGCAGTTATATACGGTACGAATTCGCCACTATTGGTTGCCGACAAGACGATTGCAGCTGCACCACAGTGCAGGACCTCGAGTGTCTGCATGTCCGTGGTTTGTATTACTTTCAACTAGGCAAAGTATCATCAACCACATTGCTTGGTCACCAAACTGCATCTAGCGTACGTAGTTCTTAAGGATGCCCACGTAGCCAAAGTGCATTTTTTTTTATTTGTACGACGTAGTGTTAGTTTTACAGATGTTATTTTTGACTACATTTTTAACTTGTGAAACTTTCTCAGCTCTCATAATGTTCCCATAGCTTCATGTCAAAGTCAAAATTGGCAAGTTACGGGAACCTAGCAATAACAATAACCAACTGACTTACGCGAATGAAATAATTTACACTAACATTAGGTAGTATGGTTCATGCATTAAAGATATAAGATCGCACAGTACAATTCCTTTGTGTTTTTAAAAAATTCTAAAATTAACGATAATTTTCTTAAGTTATTGCCATTTTTTTAAAAAATACAACCGGACTTTGTTGTGTGATTTTAATTCTTTTAGCACATAACCCATACTACCTAATTTCAGTGTGAATTATTTCATTCTAGTAAGTCACTCGATTGTCGTTAATAGCATGTTCCCATAACTTACAAATTTTGTCTTTAACATGCCGTTATGGGAAGACTACGAGAGCTAAAAAAGTTTCACAAGTGTAAATTGTAGTCACATGTAATGTCTATAAAATTAACACTGTGTCGTACAAACATAAAATTGTGCTCTTTTGCAACGTGAACGCTCTTAAAACGTGAAGATGAAATCGACCTCTGTATTGTCAGTGCAGTTCATATTCAATAAATCAAGACCCGTGTTTCATGGTGTAGCGTGCCTGGCCTCTCTCTGGGTACGGCAGTCCTGCCACTTATAACGTTGCCTGTCAACTTATACAAGACTTAGCAAGTTGGTAACATAAAGTAAACCTTGTAACTGGAACACTCTGGTTGTGTCTCCTGTATCGACACAACTGGGAAGGCGAACAACAATCTATGAGGGTTCGCCACACGTGTTAGCAACTCGAGCTGTGATCTTGGCTCGACAGTGTTTGTTGTATTAATGGCGATGTTCCCCAGTAAGGCAACGATGAAGCGATGACAACGACGAGGAGTACGCCAGTGATTAGCTTGTGTTGGTTAGATTCTTGGCGAGAAGAGGGCTAATGTAACAATACTGGAGACATAGAAACTGCGAGACAGTGTGGCACTGAAGCGAAGTTCAGACAGAATAAAACATGTAAACGGAAACATTATTAGACAGTGTTGTTATCTGGTAAGTTACATGCAGTAAAGTCGATAATAATGAAATGTGTATTGAAATTTTCAACTGTAAATATTAAGTGTATAATAAAAATATAACTTTCAAAATTTATTTTGTAAATCATCTTTGAAATTTTTTTTATTTAGTAATCAAATGTAAACAATAGCTAAATTTACTATATTAAGTCCTGAATGATAGAAATGCAGGGATGAAACACTACAGAGAGTTGTGAACTTGAACGCTACAGTAAGGTGTAAAATTGGATTTCTGTGACTTTATACTTCTCTCGAATTGAAAAAAAAATATATATATTTTTGGATAAAATCAGAACGTTTTGCACAAATAACAAGTAAAACCATAATTTTTGCTTTGCATTGTTTAGATACGGTTGGGGTTTTGGTGTTCATAATCGAAAACACATTTCCTACTTAGTAGCACATAAAATTAAGGCACTTTCCTTTGTCTTACCAAGACACACGCATATAAATGTGTGTGAGTGAAAAGCAATTATGGATAAAACGTTTTGTTTGCGTGTGTTCTACAACACAGACTAAAATATAAATAGCAGTTAATTACATGATTGCAGTTATCTTCGTTCGTATATTAATTAAAACTTGAAAATTATCCATAGTTGCATAGTTGCTACTCGCCAATGAAGTGTTCGCATTAGATTTTTACTGTACGGCTCTGAATATGTTTTCTTAAGATAGTGCCGGCAGAAAATACTAATGGCTGCTGTATATGCAGCAAGCCGTTTAAATAAGAACCGATTAAATACATTTGCGTTTCTAACGTGCTTTCACAGTTGAATAATTTGAAATTGATATCAACGTGTCTTAAAAGGAAACGAGAATATTTCTCTTTGGAAGTTTTGCAGGTAATGGCTTTAATGAGTACAGCACTACAGTAATCAACTAGGAGGCAATGCAGTAGCCAGGTTAGTATTAAATGCAATAAACGACATTAACGTGCCGCACCAGGCAAATGTGATGTAGGTTACTTGAATGTCGACATGCACACAGGCATCGTGCCAGGACGACGTGTTGCAGTTCTCCGTGTGTGAATTATGTAAATGTAACGTGTGCTGTGTCTTGTCTAGCGCTGCGATGTGTAATAACTACTGAACATGAAGTCAGGCGCCAGCTATCGTCGTTGACGAGGCGAGGGACAGCGCTTTCTTACGAGAGAACCTTTCATTGCACTCTGCCGACTGAAGAGCAGCCATAATCTGCGTTGACGACAGTTATAAGCGATTATCAACGAAGTCGTTGTATTGAGTTATGCAAATGTGGTAAAATGTTACGATATATCAACTTACAGCAACGCGAAGGGCGGGATTCACCACTAGGCTAACTAGGCCCTGGCCTATCTGCCCTGGCAGTAATTCACACCCAGAGCACCCCGCAAACATGGAGGCGCGGCAGATGGTCACCGTACTATTGTTGCCAACTGTCCTGTTTTGTACGGCATTTCCCGTTTCCTGGAACTGTAAGAATTATCCAGTACAGACTTTATGAGTGACGTCGTATTTCCCGTATTTCAGACATTTTGGAAACCAAAATTGATAAACAGTATCAAATTACCCAGGTTTATAAGTTTAGATGTTAAAATTCAGAATGATGAAAACCTTCTACATGAAAAAAAGGGCCAAAATATGACTTTTCTACATACAAGTATTACATTGTTGCCATACATGTATGTTCAGAAACTGTTTTGTAAACAATGTATAATACTGAATTTTTCCACATTTCAGAAAGTATTAAAATTATTTTGCTATCAGTTATTATTTTCCTTGATCGTTTCTGTAGAGGTCAAACGTGTCGAGTGGCCGGAAGTGTCTTTTATGGCAAAAGTGAAAAAGTTGGCAACTTCACACTGCATTAAGGTCCAGTCTCGTACAGGTCGAAGAGAAAATGTTTTCTTATGAGAGATTTTGACACAGGGAAATATTCTACGACTAGTTTCACTGCTATCACTAACGTACCTAATATAATACGAAACCATAGTAAAATTAAATTAAAGTTGTGCTTGGTAAATATACAAAGCATTTAATTTAATTTTGAAGTGAAAAAACAATACCCAATTTTTATTTCATGTAACTTAATTGGTCAGTTTTCACCTCTTACTGATACCAACGCATGAGGCAGAAATTTTCCCTGCGCCAAACTTTTAACATAGATATTTTCAACATATAGTAGAAATAGTAATATGAACCTTAACCGCACTGACGGCATGTACGAAAAGATACTCGGTTTTCACGTGTGGAACTAATTTTAAAATTGTGCGGGTTTAGCTAGTAAGTTACACTCGTGCCTGACACTGACCAAACCTGGCACTATCAACGACTCGGTGAACGCATAGCTAACTCAACTCGACAATAGGGCAAGCTGGTGGTAGCTGACGACACACGCTAAAACTAACCTTAAATTAAATTCTAGCTAATTGACATGACGAGTGAAACTATACATATGATGTTCATAATATCAAAGCAGAAAGCACGAAACCAATTTCATCAATCTGTTGATAAGAAAACTGAGGTTCAGGAGCTAGAGAATGACATTTTACTTTGTCTTTAGATGTAGAAATGTTTTTACACGTATGTGATATTCCTTAAAATGGTTTCCTTTTGCTCTGTGTTACTCTAGGGAAATATAATGCCTTGTAAAAAATAGTCCGTTGTTGTCGAATTTATCACAACACTTGACATATAGTGTATAAAATAAGCTTTTTTTATTGCCGTCATCTTTACAGTTGTGGGTACCTTGTGCATGGACAGAATAGCCAGTCACACAAATATTTCTTACGCAAAAGAGCTTAACTTATTTATATTGCGGTTATCAACTAATAGAAAACGTAATTGAAACTACACTTCTTACTTTTTAAAAATTCAGCATGCTTGTTTGAAGTATGATTTTAGGGCTTCTTAAAATGGCTAAAAACTGTTTTTCCATAGATTTCCGTAACTACGAAAATACGAACTGGATTCGTTAAGTGCAAAACGAGATGCATTCCTTCATTTCATACTTTCAAAAAATATAATGTTTTGGTTGACCACTTAAAGTTCCGTAGTAAGAACAACTCTACGGGAACCTTGCATACTATATTTTAGCGCGTTACGAATACTGAGAATATATATTTCGTCGAGCGTGGTGCTCTGGCTCTTATAGCTCCGCTGTTCCCACGTGTCAAACACGAAAGTTTGAAACCGGCACATACTACTCTTTAACATCCTGTATTGCTTACATGCGTTTATATTTATCCTGGATAAACTAAACTCCGCCGCGTGATTTAGTGAGCATACATAACTGTAACATGTTACTTTCGTGAGACACCGATAGATAAATATGTCTGAAAATGATTAAGTGAGAAGAATTGCTACTCGTTGTGTACCGTTATAACTTTTGAATTAGAAATATTTATGGTGGTTTGAATAAGTCCTACGTAAAAATGATTCCTTGTGTCAGTTTAGGTTTTGTTAGGTTACCTAAGCTAACCAAAAGTTAGATTAGGTAAACTAACCTAATCTAACCTGATCTAACTGAACGTAACATAAATATTTTTTACTTATGACTATTTGTAACCACTACAGAAACTTTTTCCATTATTAATCTACACCTCTTAAATCAATAGGTCGGCGGGTACAAAATGCGTAGTTAGCTATTCTTAGTAGTTACCTGAAAACGCCTTCCTATCGGCTAGAGCTTGTAATCCTCTAGAATTTTGTTCCACATAATTTACAGAAAAATCTAATAAGAAACTCCAAAGGCCTAACACGTTATGCAGAGGAGTGCCTGATCAGGGGAGGCAAAAATCTTGAATCCTTCCCCAACTTGTCTCTGACCGTGTCTTTGTCTTCCTTGTTTCCAAATATTGGAGATAAGACCTGTTGTTTATCACGACTTACATTTCTCCTCGTTAAATTCCTTCTCTGTCAGTTTTCCTTCCGCTATTAACTACTAACAGGACCTTCCCAAATTCCAAGACATGTTTTTCCTTTTAAGGATTCGCCTTGGCCGCTAAACTGCATGTGGAGCTTTAATCCGGTCTGACATTCTACAACCATGCAACATTTTTATGTCCATCTGCGTAAAAACAGCACTTAAGTGTGCTTTTGTGTAGGACTTTTAAATACCTTATATTAACTGTTTTTAATGTTCCTTACATTAAGGTGAAAATAGCAAAAACTGATATAGTAATTTTTAAGCGCGAATATTATTTTCTGTCGGATATCATACCAGTAGACAAACACGCAGCGTTACTTTATATTTAAAACGACACGATCACCGAAGAAAGTCGCAAGACGCGTGCTGACGACTGATGGACTGCACCCAAGTTAAGAGTCTTGCTTATAAAGGTGACAATGTATCAGGTATGAGTGCCTGAATCGCCTTTATCGCCTCGGACACACTGAAAGCCGCATTCTGATTGCACACTTTTAGGCTTGTTTGGAAACATAACATACACTGCTTTTATTTTTACCATATAACGTACGATTTTGTAGACGTCGCCTCATTAATTTTTCACACGACATATAAAAAAATATTTTTATTAGTTTTAAGGACATACCCCTATTAAAATAAAATGAATGTTTGACTAGAACGCCAGAAAATCAGCATCCGATTGGTTAAGGATCAAACAGTAAAGGAACCTATGCAAGTGACTGTGTAGTATGCATGAATAGGACTTCGACAACTGATTGCAGAGTTCTGCAAACGTTGAGTCAATACTCTATAGAAGCGACCCTCCTGCAACTCGGTATTGAAAATCAGGAAATGTTAACAAACAACAAATTAATAATATTCTAAACTTAGAACAAAAAATTAGATTTTTAAATGTTTCCTTTCATGTCTCACCCTCTCGTATGACGGTAATATCGGTAGACAGGGAACGAATACTACTGTAGATTGTTGTAGAAACCTCAGTTATTTTTAAATAGACATCATCCAAGGTTGGCCGCTGAAACACTTAGTGCGGTTAGTTAAAAAAATTGTTCTACTCCCAATGCACCATGAAGATTGTATGTTGCACAGCAAGCTTACACGTGACTATAAGTGATAATGAGTATATCATGGCGTCAATTTTCTCTTCTGTGTGACCGGAAATCCCATTTGTTAATTCCACTGTGTTTAAGGAACAATTTGTGTTTTGATTATTAAAACGCAGGTGCATAGTAATTTAATAAGGGCACCAGCATTTCCCGGAATTATTTTATGCAATCTAGATTTCACTAAGTTAAGACTGTAACTACTAAGTTAAGCCAACAACAACAGTTTTTCTTTGGTTATTGGTCACGATTCTCTATGACGAGAGTGTTTTAATTTGACAGGACCAATTAAAAAACAATAACTATGACACAAAACGTATGTTATTACGAAGCTGACCCTCAAAATTCGTACGAACTTTAAAGATTGATTCACCGAAAAGTGCGTGAATCAATGTGTTTCGAAATGCAACCGGCTATGATTATATTTCGCGAAATTTTAAGGAACGAAACGGTATGGCTACCTCAGGTAATTTTATAACAAAATGTAAGAAAATATAATTTATTCGTAGCACCAAATTCTGTAAATTAATTAGACTGACGAGGTTAAACCGTTACAGTTCCAAATATCGTAAAAATACCATACCTCGTGACCCCAGAGTTTGGTGATAATACAGTATGTCCATAAAAAACCTTTATAACTTCAAGCTGTAATAAAAAAAATGCAAAAAAAATATCTGGATGGGGTTTGTGACATAACGATAAGAATTTCTCCCAGTTTGTATGTGAATTTTGTCTCGTTCATTCAAAACATTTCGATATGTGCACAATTAGTTGCGCGTAGCACTTCAAGCCAATACTCAGTTTCCTTCCATGTTCTCTCAAGAAGGCTTGCATCAATGGTGGCAATGGCTTGCCTGATCATACCTTTCAGTTCATTGATGTTGGAAACTTTTGAGTGACGTACTCGATCCTGAACATAACCTCAAAGAAATAAATCAAGTGGGGTTAATGAGGTGGCCACAGCATTGGACCATCTATTCCGATCCACCTGTTTGGATATTTTTCATCGAGATAGGCACGAACAGCTAATCCCAAGTGGGGTGGAGCCCCATTCTGCTGAAGGATAAAACAATCTTTAATACCATCCAATTGTGGGACAGCATATTCAGTCAGCATATCGAGATAGACATTGGCTGTGATTGTATTTTCAGCGAATAATAATGACCCAATTATTCGGTTACTCATTAGCCTGCACCACACGTTAACTTTTGGGCTATTGCGCACAAGTTCTCTGGAAGCATGTGTGTTCTCAGATCCCCGTATCCTGACGTTGTGCCTGTTTAGTAGAACCGACACATGCACGTAGCCTCGTCAGTAAACTGAGTGCGTTCAAGAAAACCATCCTCCATGTCCATTGGAGCCAGCATGTTTGTAGCGAAAGCTTTACGGCGTGGTCCATCATCTGGCAGAAGAGCTTGTAACATCTGCACTTTGAAAGCGTAGAGTCTCAGGTTTTTGTGAAGAACTTTGTGAACAGTTGAACGATGTTACACCAATTGTCTGGCTGCAGTACAAATAGACTTACTAGGTCTCCGGTCAAAGGCTTCACGAACACGTACAATGTCTCCCGCACTTGTGCTTGGCCGCCCACTGCCTCTCTTTGCTGCCACTCATGGATTGTGGGTCTTGAAGGTGGTTCTCTCGCATATTTGGCCCTAAAGTTATGTTGCACCTGCGTATCTGATTTTGTTTCGATAAACCAGGATACATATTGTTCTTTCTGCAATGTTTAGATGTCAGTTACCATCCATACCTGAACAACCAGAAAAAATTCACATATAAACTTGGAGAGATTCTGATCGTAATGCAACAAACCCAATCCATATATCATTTTGCATAATTTTTTTTTATTACAGTTTGAAGTTGTCAAGATTTTATGGACATCCTGTATTTCTTGTACCAACGCGCAGGCTTTCAATCTACATCTGCTTCATAATTATCGACAGCATATATCTGTGCAGTGAAGTCATTTATTTTACTGTGTCATTCCGGGTAGGGGTACTGTGAAACAACTAGAACCCCAAGACGCATAAGAGATTTAAGACACCAGATTACAAACTATGAAGCATAAATACAGATGCACACATAAGTTATTGAAACAAACTAGTGTAAACATCCTTTCACAAAAATTTGGTGTCCTTTTTTTACAAATCATGAAGATAGTCAGAGTTTAAAAGTGAACTAAGTTGGGTAAAATCTGTAGTTTCCTTATGAATGAATCATTTGAAGTCTATAATTTATGAACTTAATTTTTATATTTTTAAAATCTATACACACTAAAATATAGTTTATTAAAAAACATTCGCTAATAAAAAAAATGAAAAATTTAAAAAGTAGACAATATAATACTAATCCTTTTCATCCACTATTTTTCTAAAAATAGAAACGTGTTACGAGAAAGACACTTACATTAATAGTACGACAATTAAAAATATATGATTAGTTTTTTATTTTACTTTAGTGTTTCAGCATTTTATCGTTCCTACTATTGCTTTTTCCCCACTGTAAATCCTTCACGTAAGGCAGTGGACAGTTGATAAGATACTGGGAAAAAGACCTGCGGTTGGTTTGGTGGAAGAAAGGCAGTCGTTGAACTAGCGGCAAGCTGCAGGCGAGGTTGCAAGGCAATCACGGTATCCGGTATTAGCGCGCTTCCCAAGTTAAATTACATTCTTGTGCTGTCGAGAACACGCTGCGGCCACACACATAGGAGGGAGCTGTCTCCTGGCACTGGGAAGTTTTTAATTGCGCTGCTGTTAAGTTTGCGGTGAACTACGCAGTACACAGGCGCCTTACAATCTCTCTGATTGCTTGGAGAAGTTATAAAAGAGTTTCGTGTTTGGCGAGAACCACGAATATATCCACGCTTAACCCACACTTCACACAGTTTATCTCTTATTTTTCTCTGCTGAGATCTGCTAACGACTTTTAGTTTGAAGTCTTCATGATGTACCGCATTAGGGAAGTTTTTTTTTCTGGGAAAATCATTTTACAATGTTGGTTTATTTTTCAAGAAAGTGTTATACACCAGCGAATTGTACACAAACACGTTCAATTTGTTTCTCGTTTACGAGTGATATTAACGTAATTTAAAGGAATACATCTTGTGATATTTGAGCGATTCTTGCAAAGAATTAGTACTAAAAACTGAAGCGCTTTATGGATATACACCATTGCAATTCATTTGCTTGCAAATGTCACCGAATAGCAGAAATAATCCACAAGGATACAAAATATAAAAGTCAGTATTCGCTGATGTACACAAACATAATTTATATACAATTAAAACAAAAACCTTAGGATACGGATAGGAATGAAGTCCTAACCAGTATGGTCACGTCTTCAAGAGCATGTTAAGACTGAGGAACTCCAGGCAAGATATTTCGTTCTTTATTTGTTTTATATTTGTGTCTTACTTCTGGATAGAACGACTATATTTCTTTACGTATTTTTTATTATTCTTGAGTATATTTCCAGACGCAGGGCCAATCTTATTCGGAATTGTATGTATGTAATTTGTTTCCTGACAACTAATATTGGATTTTGATGTTTTGATTACTTGTTTTAATGTAGGTTTATTTCTGTAACTCGGCAACGTACGTTTGCAATTGAGTAATGTCCATGAAACGGTTTAGTTCATAACTTGCATTGTGTCACGGAATTTCCATATACAAAACGTTACCGCACACACTATTGCACAGTAAGGTCGGGATTACAATGCCTTCACACGTTCACTTTACTTTAACTTTTTCGTAAGCAGGAGAACTTGACATAAACACTTGAACTGGCCCTATCACGATCGCACCACTTTATAATAACGTTCACTTTCACGTAACGAAAAGCTTGTCGATGCCAAGCTTTTAAGTTAAAGTGATACATGAAGTTATACCACGTGATCTCCTGGGCCAATCACATTTCGGAAGAGTTGATGTCTTCTATTGTGTCATGTCATCTTAGACTATTAATTTCAAGGCTCTCTTACTACGTTTTTTATTGCCTGCTTGCAGCTTACGTGAAGTATATCGTAATATGGCACTTCAATTGATTACGTATTACGTATAAGTAAGTGAACGTGATAAAGTGGCAAGTGATACCTGAAAGTGAAGTCATCGTAATCCCGACCTAAGTCCCATTTTTGACGGTCATTTAAGCAACACGGAAAGTGCAAAATGCATCGTTCTATACATCGCAAACGTGCGACCAAAAACATGAAAATATGCACTGTGTATTAACAACTCTGATAACTATTATATACTCTTAAAATAAACATTTAGGGAAGAATCTGATGGAGTAATGACACTTCACTTACTTTGTTACAGTAAGAATAACCATAACTAAAGTACACGTACACGTCAGCTTAGATGGCGAGTGGCAGCTACTGAGTGAAGGGCACATTCAAGGAATTCAAGCAACAGGCCGCTGCAAGAACACCTAGTAGCCTATAAATACAGGAATGTGATCAACGTATGTATATTAGCCATTCCTATGTAAAACAGTAGTAATATTACATGTAACACATTCCAGCTCGTTACCTGCCAACTTACATGGCGTGTGCTGTAACTAAGTTAAACTGCTCCCGTAAAACTAGTCACGAAACTATCGATCAACTACAGACAGGAACATATAAGAGTAAATGTTGAACAAAAACAATCGTATTTTAGTAAGGCTTACGTTATTTAAAACAGCAATACGTGTTCAGGTTACACAAAAACATTTTCTTACCACGAAAACCTTTTGCCATGGGCAAACATAAATAAAATTCATTTTCAAAGCTGCCAAGTTTGGCTAGGTAGTAATAACGTTAATTCTTCTCAGGATCTAAAGAAAACGTGCTTTATATGGTAAAGTTTGGCACAGAAAAGATTGTGCCGCTAGTTCAGTTGTTATCACTAAAATATCTAACAATATGCGGGAATGTATTATAATATAATTTAACTAGGCTTGGCAAACATTTGTTTTAATTTTAAATTAAAAAATATACCGCCTATGGCTTTTCAATTCTCAACTTTGTAACTTTAAATTTTCGAAAGCTCTGTTTGTTGGTCGGCTTACACGACTTACCAATACCAACGCAAGAAGGGGCAGTAATTGTCCTTCACCAAACTTACAACGGTGTCGTGGGTGGTGCAGTGGATAGAGCACTCGCCTTCCACCAAGTAAACCCGGGTTCGATTCCTAGTGAGGCCGGTCCCGGACGATGCCGCTGGTCAGCGGGTTTCTCTGGGATCTCCCGTTGATCCTCCTTCTTTCATTCCGGCGCTGCTCTGTACTTACATCATGTCGCCCCTAACTATCGTTACATACCTAGATGTTAGTGCTGACCAAAATCTCTTCACTCAAACTTTTAACATACAAATTTGTGACCTGTATTGAGATTAATGCCACATGTTGGAAAGAAAAGGGGGTTTTCTTATGGAAGTGTTTGGCACGGTGAAATATTCTGCCGCAAGTTGCGCTGCTGTAGCTAACGGGTGTAATAAAATACGAAACTGCAGTAAAATTAAATTTAACTAGACTTAGCAAACAGAGCGGTCATTAAATTCAATTTCGAAGTAAAAAAAAAATGGTTTTCAAATTGTCAGCGTCATGTAACATAAATTTTACGAAAGCTCTGTGATTGGTCAGATTACACCACCTACCAATGTCAGCCTGGCAAGTGACAAATTGTTCCTTATCAAACTAATAATGTATATGTTTTTAACCTGTAGTATATTTAAGCTTGCATGAAGTAACGCGACTGGGCTTATAAGCGAGTAAACTCGTGCCTTAAGGGCGCGGTTTACCTCAGTTTTCAACGTCTTTTTTTAATTTTTATATTGGTACCAGCTATTTTTTTCCTTATTTTATACATAAATTATGATTAAATCTTCATGTTAGGAAATTTTTGTATCTTTCATATTTTTTGCGTAATGCGTCGTAAACGTCAAAATTTGGACTTTACGGTTTTAAGTACGCCACTAAAACCAACTGACATTCCAAACTGGAAAAATTCACACTATATAACAATGTTGTAGGCTATGATTTGACATATATAAAAACACAAAAAATATATTTTTTGTATTAAAAAATTTTTTGATATTTTTAAAGTTTTCATTTTAAAATTCATTATTTTTAAAATTAAAAACAAAAGTATTTTACTTTTTGTTTTTATATATGTCAAGTCGTAGCCTACAACATTGTTATATAGTGTGAATTTTGTCAGTTTGGTTTGTCAGTTGGTTTTAGTGGCGTACTTTAAACCGTAAAATGCAAATTTTTACGTTTACGACTCATTACGCAAAAAATATGATGGATACAAAAGTTTTCTAAGAGGAAGATTTTATCACAATTTGTGTCTAAAATAAGAAAAAAAAATATTTGGTACAAATATAAAAATTAACAAAGACGTTGAAAACTGAGGTAAACCACGCCCTTAAGTTACTGGGCCCCGGCCACGAGTAGCTGCTAGATATTGTCGGAGAGAGTTACATCGCGTGTATGAAAGCGACGATGTGAGTGCCGCGGGCGACAGTATATACATCCACGTGTGTGAGGAGATTGTGACCTCACCAACACAAGTCAAACATGTCGGTGGTGACGCGAACACCCATATACCCGAGGTTCAAAGAGGTCCACACACACTGCCGTCCGCTTGCTTTCTCCTCGACCCTCTGACCCCTTGCTGCCTGCCACCCGCATGACGCATGCTCTCGAGGTGATAAACACCGGGATATTTAGCGAGTACACTGACCTGTGGGGTAGCACACAAGAATATAAACTGAAAGAATGGTATTGTTGTAGGTGCCATATTTCGGTTAGTATAAAGACAACAGTCTAGTTTTGTTTTCGCTACTATCTCGATTGTTTCTACAATAATCTGTTCAGTAGAAGCAACAACATGTCCAGAGCCAATGATTTTTGGTGAACATCTGTTCCTCTGCTATATGGTAAGTGATTGGAAGTTCTTAAGTTTCGGCGTACCAAGGCTCTACTCTACCCGCGAATAACGGACGTGTGGTGTCGTGGTAACATTGTTCTGGTTGGTACAGTCAAATAAGCCACGCCTCTGCCCTATTATATTCTGCCAATAACCACGAACCAGAGTTACAGGTGTGCACGTAAGGCATTGAAACAAGTTGTTGCAGAATTATTTTCACCAAAAATCACTGGCTCTAAATGTGTCCCGTAAAAGAAAGATGCACTGTTACTTCTACATAATATATATTCACTTCTATAGAACATAAACTATCCAAGCAGTACCGACAATAAAACTGGACTGATGTCCTTATTTTAACAGAATTATGGTACGCACGTCAATACTTTTCATTCAGTGTACAGATATGTAGTACTTGCTGATTGCATGCCTGCCTTCTAATACATTGTTACCACAAGGCTGCTATCGTCATACTCCCGGTTTATTGCGGAGCATTCGAACGTCGATCTTTCGTCGCTGCCGGCTCTGCAAAGACCTGGGAGGTCGTCACTTCGAGTATTTCCTGTAAATCATTTTAATTCAATAAATCATTTAAGAACTACCACATTGTCACATTTTTTCAACAAAACTCTTCAAAATGCGAAACTCAACCGGTCAACACAGAATTAACACGTACTCCCATTTTTGTTATTACAGAACCGTATTTAGAAGTTTCATCAAAATAAACATTTTCAGTATTGCATTATTTAACAGCTCTTTCTAGTAAGCGACACGTGCTGTTTCTCAAATGACTGATTCAAATATGTGTTGATTATTAACTGTCCGCTTTATTTTAATTACATTTATGACTAAACAGTGCGAATATCGTCACTATACTATAATTACGAGTAGTTGTCTTTTTATAATTGGCTTAATACCTTTCAGATTGTGTCTAATCAGTAGGGCCTGGTAGTTTTCGCGAAAAGATTTTTGCCCCACTTTGTTTCATTGTCTTACGTGCACACCTGCAGTTCAACTTCATTGCTATTGACAGAGTGTTTTTGTGCAAAGTCGTTACTCATTTGACTGTGCCAATCAGTACACGGATAACTACCACACATCACGTCTGTGATTTGCGAGTTTAACCTCCACACGCTGGGTGTTACGGCATCCAATCACTGACCACATAGCAGAGATGCAAGTGCGCACGTAAGGCACTGAAACAAAGTGCTGCAAAATTATTTTCGCGAAAATTACCGGGCTCTACTAATCAGTAGAGGTTATGGTACATCGCGGGAGAATTTGACCGTCTGCTGAATTTCAACGTACGTTCAGCTTATGAAAAGCTCACTGGGTTTTTCCCAGACCGTGGAACTGTTTCCCTATTTGACTGAGCCAACAGGAATCCCACTATTGTAATATGTGATGTCAGTAACTGGTCTACAGACAGCTACGTTATGTCAGACATAGTGAGTGAAGAGGCTTTGGTCAGCGCTTAACACCGAGGTCTTTAGCACTGGTATGTCAGACGAGTATCGCCCAATCGTACACGTGTTGATAAACTACAGTGTTTTAAAGGGTATTCTGGTAAAAAAAAAACATTTCCACGATATACCATAATCTCTACTAATCAGGAGAGACCTGAAAAATTCGCGTTTTCCTTTGGCCCCAAGCTGTAATAGCAGCAACTGTGAGTTCGTTCCACTTTCGCCATTGGCCCGTGACTTATCTGACACTTCCTGGAAGTGGCTTAGCCAATGGTACAGAAGCAACTAGGCCCATATCACAGCGTCATCGAGCAGCCAGTGAGGAAATAATATATACTTGAATACACACATGTTCTTGTAAGCTAGCCTACATGTCTGTGAACACGCCAATGTTTCCTGTCTCTACTAACCAGTCAGCTGCAAACTGCGAAACCCACACGAACATAAAGTAGTTAGAATTCCAGCATATACCTAAACGAAACAACTAATATTTCAGATCGCTAGTGACAGACAAGCTCTTCTCCACTTCCCAGGGCCGAGGTTGGCGAGGCGACTAGGGTGCTTGCATTACAACAAGCCCATCCAGGCGTATGATCTGGCTTACCGGTTTCTCCTGTTTTAGAGATATTATTTTTACTATCTTAAACGAAAGCAGGTATCGCAAATATGTTTGACAGTTTGGTTTGCAATGGTTTTCGCCGTAACTGCAATTTTTTTTCACGGAACCTGATTACCTAAAATCATAGTGTTTACTGTATTGACAAAATTCACCAATGTGGAAAATATTGTTTTAATACAAAACTGCCAAACAGATGTTTTGATATCTGATCTCGTTTAGCTTAAAAAATAATTAGCAGGAAGAAAGAGTAAACAGAAGAGAATGGCCTTAATTCCCCGCAAGGTCGACACACATACCGTTGATTGCCTGGTTTTTACGACCATCTTCCGTTTACCCCCGCCCCATCATTCCGGCGCTGCTCCATATTATCATCACTTCGACATAATCGACGCTGAAAACTTCGCAGTTAAGCGCTGCCCAAAATTTCTTTGCTCATTCTCCCAATCCCTCTCTTCCCATAATTCCTCTTGATGTTTATCCACAGTTAGGTCATGGTTTTCTATTTATTCTGTTTTTGAGAATATTATCATTTAATTCCTAAAATTTTATTCGTTTTACTATGTAGCCTAATTTTTTCACAGGATAAATCGTATATATTTCCTAATTAATGATTGATTGAAGATATTTTGGCTAGTAAGTACTTAACATCGAGGTTTTTAGCGTTTGTGAGGGGTCACATGATGTGAGTATGGAGCAGCGCCGGAATGAAGGGCGAGGAAAGAACTGCCGAACAGCGGTGTTGCCCGGCAATATTCCTAAAAGCGAAAATCTGGGGACCGACCCCGCCGGGACTCGAACCCGGCTAGCCTTGGTAGGAGGCGAGTGCAGTAGCCACTGCGACAACAGTCCCTACTAATTATTGACTTTAATATTATAAAAGTCGACATCCTAGATTGTAAAATTCTTAATTTAAAAAATAATACTTTATGTCAAAGGCATTTCCAACATCTTTGTGAGACGGTGTCACGATATGAGCTCCTTTAAGGATAAAAAAATAATACTACATGGAAATTCACAGTGAATAAAAACCCGTAGGTTAGAGCGTAGTTCTCGATGGGAAGACTATCGCTGGTTGACGGCCTTGCGCTTAGGGGTGAACGTGCAAGAAGATGGGGAGCAAGAGTGGCCCTTATTACCCGCGCGCTCCCAGGTCGCGAGCGAGATCGTAGTAATACGACTAGACGTACACGTTAGTCACTAATTTTTCAATTTTTTGTCTGGAAACATATACAGAACTGATATAGACTTGTCTGTTTGGGCTTACAGTAATTTAAAGCACTATTTGCTAACCTAAAATAAAAAAAAATACTTTTATACGTCCCCTTTAAACATTGCATGGAGTTACAGTGTAATGAGAACTGCAAGATTAATGTATTCACAATAGCGTAACTCTAAAACACCAACACACATTTTTCAGACTACAGTATCTCTCAATTTAATAACAGGATACAAACAAAACTACGGTACAGGCTTGCTTAGGTCATTTCTGCATAGTGACGCCCAATAAAAATATAGCGTTCACCCTTTAAAATCATGTTCAGGCGAGTCTCCAAAGTTTCGGGGCTTGCGCACAGAGGCGTGCTATTCTCACCCTTATCGCTATCTTGACCTTGGCCGTCAGGCGCAGGTAAAACTCCAGGAGGCCCACCAGTGGCGGACATACAAACATATCAAGGGGAGGGCCCTTGCGTGATTTTATGGATGGAAGTAAATACCAGCCATCTTAAGAGTGTGATTGTACACTGTTACAGAATATTAAAAATAACGTACGTACAAGTAGGACAGATTAAATGTACTTCGATCATCATAGAACAATACTCAGGTTTCCTTGAGGCGAATGGACATACTTTGGCTAAGTAATGCTCAACACGATTATTTTTTGTGAAAAAAAATGGAGGGGGGGGGGGGCTCTCAGCTCGGTAGGCCGCCTCTTATCCACCACTGAGGCCGGCTGAAAATAGCCTCTGGGGTGCGAAGCAATATTTTCACGTACGTCGTGTCTTGCTGCTCTGTAGTGAAATTAAATACGCATATACAGAAGTGTAAGAGGTCACGTAATGGATACAAAATTGTTGTAAATATGCGCCTCTCAAACATTTCGGCACAAGTATATTTGCTTTGATCGACATGCGCATCAGCAAAATGTGCGGGTACGTTCAGTTTCTAGTGCGACTAGAGATGTAAGTTCTTGCTGTACACCTGCACTGCACTGCGTCGCTGCAAATACCTAGTACAGGCCCAGCTAGACAAAGGCTTAAAGCGTCGTGTCAACAAGAAGACAAAAGCCAATTGTGTTCCTTGTAATTAGAGGCGATGATACATGTAGTGAGTGAAGTAGGTTCGCCTTTAGAGCCGAGCGTTCTCAGGCTACTCGAGCGTGTTCCCATAAAAAAAAACTTACATTTGAGACACTGGAGCTACAACTGTAACAAACTGGACATGCATTCTAGAACGCCAGGGTTGGATTCCTAATTCCGATCATCCCGATTTCGGTTTTCCATTGTTCCCCGACATCACATCCTACGTGTCTGTTGTGGTTCCTTAACATTGGCCATGGCTGACTTCTTTCGTAGTTAGAATTTTTGTGTAACAATATTAAATAAATGTCTCCGAGTCAATGAGATATTTAGTCAAACAAAAATTAACTCAAATATATTTATCTACGTGTGGCGCTTTTAAAGGCTCACAACAGAAAGAGATAGTGGGACTAGTAGAGCGAATATTTCGTAAAAATAACATTCTACTAAATAAAATGTCACCCTTCTGTACATAGATTTCGAAAATCCAATTTCGTGACCACCAATAGCGCTTAAAATTAAAAGCAAAAAGCATGTGATGAGGGAGGACACCGATATGGATAATGAAAATGACGCATAAAATGGCGACCGGTACACGTTACTCAGTTACTATACTAAATATATTTTTCGACTTTTTCTAGGTATTTTGGAAATATGGGACTAATGGAAAATTCGAAATTTTTTATTAAGAATAAATGTTTTCCCCAATTTTTAAAGTTACAAAGTTTTTTCGATTTTTTTTTTTTTTTTTAGATTACTGTATATTTTTTCTAGTATTTTTGGTTGGGAATCTTTCTGAAATTTTTAGGATTTACATTTTTTTTTTCGATTACTCTAATTTTTTGGTATAGGTCATTCGGGGTAAAATGAGCACTATATATTTAACCTTTGAAAAAGTCACTAGCAGTTACTGCATATAAGTCAACATTAGCAAAAGTTACTTTACTGCTTGTATGGTTGGTAGCGATTCGTCGCATGTAGTACCGTGTATTTTCCTATTTGAATACAACATTATTGAAAGAACATCAGATGAAATAGACCTCTATGTATTTAATATACTTCAAAATATTTATTTATGATCTTATCGACATTTCTACTTACAGTATAATTTGACTCAATTGGCGCGAGGAAAATGTGATGCTATCGCCGACCTCAGGTCATCTTGCTCGTTTCAGCTCGCACCGCGCTTCAGACAGTTCAAAATTCCACCGACAGGTGACATTAGAGTTAGGTTCTCGCCGTTTTTCGCCTCTTCGCCAAGTTTCATTACTTGCGTGTGTTTGTCCGTTGTGCGTGTATACACATTCAAAAGTATTGGAAATTACTGTGAATAACATTGCCAAATTATGTGGAACCATCGGTATTCTGTAAATTGTGTTTTACGTTTGCCAGACTAGAAACAACATACTTTTTATTTCACATATTAAGAAAATACGTTATTTATTGTTTCTGAAGTGCGTCGTCGTTGTTCGTGGCAGTAGAACTGAACGAAACTTGAATTCTTGAATTGCGTGTGTCATGTCTATTTTTAGAGGGCGGTTTTGAGTTACACATTCAAATAAAATATGCCCGAATTTACGAGATTCGTAACGCAATAGTGCGTGTTGTATAAATTAGTCGATGGACAGAAACCAGTATTATTAAGACGTTAACTCACAGGTATTTATAACTAAAATTACTTTTGATTGTATCGTATATTCAGCCACCGAGATATTTTAGCTAAAATTTATCGGAGCAGTTTAATGTTATTGTAAACATTGCACGACCCTACGTAAGTAAAAGCACGTGGCAATATTTATGTTTACATTCGGCGGAATGATGTAAACTGGCAGAAAATAGAAATTTATCAGGGTTTTTTTGAGTGTTCACTTTATTCCGAATCACCTTGCGCGTTCCATACCTAGAAGTGCGGAAGCTGTAAGGACGACTCACCACGCGCATCACTCCACATGAGGATGAAGTGAGGTGAAGGGACAACACAACAACCATGCCCGAACCGGGACTCGAACCCAGGACCTTTCACGCCGTACTACTCCACGGAGGCCGGTCTCTGAACTGGTGTGTAGTCAATCTTATCGTCCACAACTCGCTTCTTGGAGACATTGGTAGGTGACCCTATCATTGTATTATGTAATATTAAATATTGATATGTATTGCACACGCTTCTACATTTTTAAAGATACTGCGCCAAGATTTTCATACCTAAAAAGTGGGTTACAAGACACATATTTTCGCCATTTTCAACAGCGTAAAAATTAATTTTAGAGATAAATGCAAGACCTGAAATGTGCATGCACGCGTGTAATGTCCTGTGCCTGCTGTTCCTAAGCAGACATAACTTACGTAAACTGAGCTGTTTTCGAACACTATTGTGTAACTGTCAAAGCTTTCTAAACACTGCACTGCGACCAGGTCAGGTAGCCAACTTAAACATGGCAGCTAAGTTCTAGATAACAAAGTCTGGCTCCCCAAGTCAAACCAGGATGTTGGAAATGAGTTGTTTAAAGCTCATATTATAATTCAACATATTTAGAGAGGAATTGGGGAAACATTTATATAATTTCGGGAAAATTTGACGGTTTTTTTGGAGGAAAATTATTTTTATACAAGAGAAAGAATCTAACATGAAGGCCAAATATGGCGGCGAGGCTTCAAGTAACAGACTATCGTCCTGTAAGTCATAGGAAGATGTTTTGGTACTCTACAAATCCCTCCACTAATGTGACCGCTACATAACCCTTGATGCGCTATTCGCCGACGTCTCTTGAACGTTGATCGTACTTTGGGCAACGAATACTTACGGCCTTGCTGCAGCTCGATATGATTGTATTATTTGTTGCCCAACAACTGTCACTAGGCCCCGCACAAAACTGCTTCACTTGGATCGACATGGCGGGCGTACAGTGTTACCATCAATCAAGTAGGGAATGTTCTAAGTCACTGAGAGTTGTCTTCGTTCATTTAGGGCGAAAACAACGGTATACCGCTAAGGGCACAGAAATAAGGTGATTTTCTTGACATTAATTTTGAAGTTCAGCGCTGGCCCCACTGCGTAAGACGCCAAGAGTATCATCACGGAGAGAATATTTTGGGAAATGTAAATAGTTCTACAAAAAATATAATGTTGTTTGAAACAATCTTCAAAACAGTTCAAGCTCACGCTGACAGGCGAACACCTAGAACACCTAGTGTTTATTTGACACAACGAAATCAGCTAAGAGCAGGGACGTTTAATAAAATAAACGCAAATCAGAAGCGTTTTGGTTATGCCGCACCTTTCTGTCGTCAAAGGAAGATTGATGAAAGGGTTATTTGTCTGAACGTAGCCGAGTCCATAGTTTGAATAAGCTAACTGAATAAGACCGGATATTCTAATCCACGAAACAGCACAAAACTATTTGCAGCTCTTAACACATTTTGGTTTAAAATAGGCTAGTCATTTTGCTTACGTCCTGTAAGGGGGGGGGGACACTGTAACTGCTGCTCATGTAACATGTCATAAATCAGAATTAGTGAATATACACTAATGTTCATGTGATTTACACAGATTTCGAATGGAGCAGTTTAAACTAACTGAATCTGTGAAAAATCACTGGCGAATCTGTGGATATTCACTAATTTCGATTTAGAGTACATGAAAAAAGTTGGTGTATGCCACATCCAGGTCATCCAAACATCTGGGGTATTCGTCGACTCTATGAACTCAGGTAGGTTTAGTAAAGAAGAGACATGTACCGGATGAACAATAGAGGTTCAGAGCAGCCTAGAGGCAAAGTGAGCGAGAGATTCTGGCTCTACTCTGACAAAGGATAAGCTGTAGACAAGGCCAGAACTCGTACACATAAGGATACTTACGAACACGGTAAATGATTTTACTTTGTTAAATGCACTTGTGAGTTTCATTTGTAAGTGTGATTGTCAATTAAATAATGTTAGATTAAATAAAAGTAAATAATATAAGTTAAAAATATAAATATATATCATACATGGCTACATGCTTCTTAGTATGAAGAAAGAAGTGTAAGTCAGTTTGGTCCATACATTTTTAGTTAAGGCCAGATGTTTAGTAACAAAAATTCTTTTTTTTAAATACGGATTTAATTCTTGTATTTAACAATGTTACAAACTTTTAGATATTAAATGAACTGTAATGCCTCGAAAATTAACTGTGTGTATGTGAAATAGTTTTCGTTTGATGAGGAGTAGGTATATCTAAGTAAGAAGTTCTACTATTTTCTGCTCGTACCAATAATAAAAATTAATGTCAAAGCACGGAAGTGACCTGCATTAAATTAAGAACTCTTCGCTACTTCAGGATACTTTCGTGATTACACAAAAAGGTGTTGCATTAAATAAATATTTCTGAATTAGTATGACACTATAAAAGACTTAAAAATATTAAACATAACTTAAAGTATAAATAAATCTCTGTAATATTTAAGGAATTATAAAGTAGTACTACGAACAGCTTCACTTCAATATAAATTATTTCTTCGTTATATATTTTTTTTTATAATTTGTATGCTCAAGGAATCTTAACTTAATTAGTATTTTACATGCTACTAAATGCGACGAAATCACATATTCTTGCAGAAAATCACATTATTTTTAATGATTTAATGATGATCAGTGTTCGGGTACAAATACAAAATACCGTGAAGTGAGGATACTTTGCACCCCCGTGGGCAACTTTGCGCAATTAGATTAATTTCATTCTATGTTGCAATTCCAGTATAGTTGTCACTCAAGTATTGTTTATTATTAAAGTTATTAATTGCAAAATCTTCAAATATTTGCGACTCTGCAAACCTTCACTTACAACACAAATCTGTAGTGCAGAGTAACCCCAAAATCCAGCAAAGTAACCGCGCTTTACGGTACGTAATTTTTCATGCAAGCGCCTTTAATATTCATGGCGTGCTGGCGTAAATGTTCAAGAGCTACCGCATTGCTTAGAAAGGTATTCCTAAACGTTTTTATGAGGATTTAAGTACAGCTTATATTAAACCTGGGTCATATTGTTGCTCCTAAACATTTACAAGGATTTTCTTTGTACTTTTACAAATCCTTGTAAAAGTACAAAGATTTTCTTTGTAAAATCATTAGTTTATGTAGTTACAAGGGTAAACTTTGTAATACTACAAAGGAATTCTTTGTACCTATACCGACAGTTCCTGAACTGTAAATTATTTTGTGAAATATGACAAGGCACTTATTCGTACTTGTACAACTTTTCTAAATGCTGAAAAATGTTCCGTGTAAAATGTTTAGTTTATAATGTTAAAAGGATTTTGTTTGCAAAAATAACATTAGAAAAAGTGTGTAGCCTACAAAAATTGTAAGTTCGCCGGAAATTATTTATGAAAAGATCACAACCTCTGGAAAGTATTTTTCTGGAATAAAGTGAATGTTTATATTAATTGGGAATTATTACTGAACTTTACATTGAATGTATGTAAATAAATAAAGTACAAGCGATGCAGAAGTCACAGTTGCGTAGTGGTAAAATGCGTAGTTACTAAGCATGGGGCGAATGGTTCGAAACATAGTAAATCCCGGGTTCTTGTTTTTATTTTTCAAAATACTTTCATTTATACGTTTTTCATTCAAAAGTTATTTGATAAATAAGTTCAGTGTTATTTATGAAGTACAATGAAAATTTAAATTAATATTTTTCCATATTGAAAGTACAGCTACAAGGCAAGTCCTTGTAATTTTACAAACATATAATTTGTATATTATTGGAAGAACAACCATTGTAGTTTTACGAGGAATTTCTTCGGCAACTGGGTTTCCAAGAATTTTCTTTGTGAAAGTACAACATTTATTTTTACAGTGTAGGGATCGGAAATAAGTGATTTATCCTTGGTTTATACTAACTAAGCGTGCATAGGGTGCTCACGTGCGGCTGCAATGGTGACAAATCATTCTACGGCTAGCTTATCGAATAATTTTTTAAAATGAAAACAGGGATAGCAAAATCAGTCTAACAGTACAGAAAATGAAACACGATGGCAGCAAGAATGCTAAATAATAACTCTGGAGTATTTTCAAAGTATGAATATTTTAAAACAAAATGTAACTCGTAACCCTGCAGTTGTTCGCAAACCATTAAAATTAAACTTACATTTCCTTATCTTTGCACAAGAGACGGTCGTTTTATTTTTTATAATAACATTTTCGAAGTCATAATCGGTAATTTTTTATCTCTATTACTATACTAGCTGGCCGACTGCTGCTTTGCCTGCGTGAAATTATGTAATGTAAACAGTAACTCTGGATAAAATATGCGATGAAGGCATTTAACAGCTAGCGTGATCAATAACAGCGAACTATTAATTGTCTTAGCTCAGTGTAAAGAGCGTGCGCAATATGCTCGTATGTTGTCATAGTAATCCCCATCGCAAAGTCTTGCACGGGATACGAATCCGTAACCCCACCCCTCCCACACCACAAACTTTATACAATACCTGAGTGAATGCTTAAAGGCATGCCGTGATAATTATTTCGTATGTACAGGCTACAGTCCAAAGAGGTGTCGTTTATAAGTAGGTTGGCAAAAAGAAACAACTGTGGTATTATTTCTCCGTGATCATTCTCGTTTTTCGGGTGACTGTAACATTTTACCGTTTTTCACATCCTTAATTTTCGAATTTCATAAAATCCTGAATTGATATGTAGATACTTACATAAACTTCATTCTAATAAAAATAATCTGAATATCTCAACGGGTATAAGCGGTACTGATGATTATTTGAAAATACATTTCATTTTTGAACAGTTACGTGGACGAATTTCGAAAAATCCTGAAATTACTTTTTTGATATTTACGTAAGATTTATTTGAAAGCAAAAAACCATTTCAATATTTCCACTGGTTTAGGAGATAAGTGGGAGTAATTTAAAACACGTTTTTTTTTAAAGAGCTTTCAAGAACGAATTTCGAAAAATTATAACAATGCTTTTCAAATATTTACTTAAGTATCATTTTAAAGAAAAAATCACCTCACTATCTGAAATGGTTAAGGAGAAATCACGGATTAATGAAAAACACACATTACGGCGTTTCAACCGCCTTAATTTTCTAATTTTACAAAATAGAAAAATTCACAAATATGCATTTATTTAGGCAATATTACGAACTTAAAAAATTCATGATGGCTCTTCCGGTTAATGAGATGTCAGGGATTCTTTGAAAACACATTTCACTCTTTTTCACACCTTTAATTATCGAATTTCGAAAAATCGATCCTTAGCGGGTGCCTACGAGCCAAGGGTAAGCTTCCCTCAAAATTTCATGGTTCTAGGTCCAGCGGTTTGGTCTGTGCGTTTATGAGTGATTGAGTGAGTGTGTCAGTCAGGACACTTCCTTTTATGTATTAAGATTAATAATTATTTCAGATATAAATAAAATTAAAAAGTAACACATTACGTTTTAAATGTAAAATGCAAACGCGTGTTTGTTAATAGCTTTTAAAACTAATGTTCCTTGTTTTATAAACTGGACCACCTAGCGTCGCCTTTATTCATTTATAGCCTCACACAGGGCGGTAAATAATAAGATGACTTACCTGATACCATCTCAGGACGTGGAGAAAACACGTTTAAGTATACGGTCTCGCGTTTTAAGTCACAACCGCTGCTTTTCTAGCGCTTCAGATGGTATCACTTAGGTAGGCCATGAATTAACATTTAGGAATACCGGCCTTATTGTTGCACCTAAAAATGTGGCAGTTGTACAATTTTGAGAATATTTAATCGGAAACATGTGAAGTTACACAAATGTGATTATGTGTGTAGTATCAACGAACCATTATAAGCAATTCACATAGATTTTAAATGTCAACATGCAGTAAAATAAAATACGCAACTGACGATTAAATAAAGATAAGAAAAAATATTCCATTACAAATACACAGAGAGAGAGATATATATGCATGATATTCATGTATTTTATTGCATGCGACAGTGTGAAAAAACAGCTAATACCGTCTCGAGTCAAAGAGAACCAGAGAGCCGCCAGTCGAACAACGCTGGTGTAATTAATAAACACAGAGAACATACACGTAACATTTGAAGTTACAACCCAGTACGTGTTTTGATTATTTTTCGTGAAAACTGTCCAAAAATGTATATATATATTTAACGTTTGAACAGAACATATATTACGTGTGTATACCAGTCATAACAACGTTACTATAAACTTACATAAATTGTTCGGCTTGTAATTGGGGTTGATTTTGTTATTAGTTTCACGTATCTCATTTTACACTAAAGCAGAGGAAATTAAATGAATACAGTTTTATATGCGCTTAACAGCGGGGTGAGGGGTGAGAGAGCATGGAGCATCGATGAAGTGCATGGCGGGGAAAACTGGAGTACCAAGTGACGTCTCCACGAAGTACACTACGCTTGTCGGTGAAAAAATTGGTAAATACCAATGTAAGAATCGACCCCTATCATCGTGGTGGTAGATAAACAGTAACTCCGCGGCACCATCATGTGTAGTTAAAATTTCATTTATTAAAATGCTTACAAATAATTCTAACTATCATACACTCAAGGCGTTGAACACAAAGTGTTTAGTAATGTATGTTATCGCTTTACGTTCCATAGCTGCGGGCCGGACAGACGAAGACATGACTGCAAGGATGCCACTGCTCCAGTCCACTTATTTCTCCCGTTCCTTCTCGGTTTTTTCCTTCTCTGCCGCGTCCCCTCGTCGGGTGGTAAGGGTCGCAGGACAGCTCCACCACACTCCGTGTCAGGGGACGGAATTTGGTGGGTGTGGGGGTTGGAAGGGCATTCCTTTCTGTTTTTGTCGTCGCCAAGTTCGGCGAATGTCGCGATAATGGTTTTCCCAGGTCCCTTGGCCCCTACGTTCCGTCCCCGTCACCTCAATCAAACAGTTCCAATATCGGCAGAGCCATCGCTTACCGAGAGACTTCCACCCCCCCCCCAATCACCTCTGGCGAACCTTCCTAGTCCAGGGACCCCGTAGTAACGAGGCTAATCGGAAGCAGGGCAGGCAGCAGCAATTAAGTCCCTCGACCCTGCCGCCTGTCTGGCTTCACAAGTTGGCACCACTGGCCTGCTGCCATCACGGTTCTTAGCTCAATGCAATGTCCTGAGGCCTGGTTCACATGTACGTCGATCACGCCGAAGAGACCAGGCAGGCGGTACCTCGACGCCGTAGCTAGGTAAGAACACATGCTTTAATGAGAGAACTGTGCACAAGTCTTCAAATAAATAAACTGTCACCTCCACTCTCCCCGCGCTGCTTTTCTTTGTCGCCGCTTGCTCAGAAAATGAGGACGTGCTCTGATTGGCTGAGGCAGACGGTGAAAAAATAGTGCTTAATTTGTTTTAACAATTTAAAAACATTGATCAGTCTAGGCATTAGAACAAGAATGTCAAAAGTAATTAAAATGGTCTAAATTTGGTAAATACCTAAAGGCACTAGAGGGTTACATTATTATGAGCAGGTGTGAAACCAAATTACCTTCGAAGGTCTGTTACAGTTTAATTTTTTTTACAAAGCAATTTTTCTAGGAAGATGGCTGCCAGTATTATTTTTTGTGACTTTATGACTTTAAACAATTGTTGTAAAATGAACAAGAATTTATTTGTAAAGGTACAATAATCATTTGTAAAACCACAAATATATATATATATATATATATATATATATATATATATATATATATATATAAAATTACACAGCCATATTTGTATGTTACTGTAAAGTTTACATTATATTTGGAAACTTGGAAACTTAAAAATATATGTTATTGAAACTAGTTTGCAAATAATAATTATTACATATATTTTTTTTTGTAAAAGAAGCCAAATATTTTAACTGTTCACCCTTCCTCGTAGTTTTCTGTCCATGCTGAGATAGGGTTGTGCCCTCGGCTGTCGGCGACAAGACGCCTGCAACCACGGTGACGACACACGGGGCGAGGTTTCCTCTCTGTGTGGGCAGGACCGGTCATAGACATTACGCTTATAATAAAAGAGTTATAGGTGAATTTACTAATTTCACTGGTGCATGTTTAGATTTACATTACGTAAGCCTGACGGAAGCGTTTTATTTCCTTATTATTTCGAAAGTAGGAACAAATAATATAAAATGAACATTAGTAAATATATTTCATTTTAGTTTTAAACACAGGATATTTTTTAGTCACCGTGAATGTATTTTAATAAGAATAAATTATTTAAAATAAATATTTCTGAAAATAATTAACCTTAAACAATTCGCAGGATAATTTCTAATCACTGTGAGGTTTTTTTATTTTCAGACAGGAGAGCAAGATAAAAGGGGGTTCTCATGTACTCTGTGGAATAATTTACCTCCTCTCTTCCTCTTACAAGTTCACCACATAGGTAAGAAGAGAACCTGTGCTTGTCACTGTTGCAAGTGCTAAGCTCAACAAGTAGCCTTCGTTGGACTCGCCTTACATCGTTACAGTCCAGAATACAGGCTGTTTCCTGAGGTGTTCGTCTCACATGTCACATATTTCTTACATCACTTGGAGAGAAAAATAATGTAATATACACATGTGTCATATGTAATAACTCGAAACAGTTTGAATGTGGCAGAAGTGAAGTTTATCAGACCGTATTGGTTGTATTTGAGTATCAACAGTCGCAGATAAACTACAGAAGTTAGGCGTATCGGAAGTTGAGCAGATTGTTTATGTCATCTTGTACGAATGGTGCCTTCGTCGGTAAAGTTGACAACTGCCGATATTCGTTCTGCCAAGCATTCACATGTACAGTGAATATATAATGATGAAAGAACTAAGCTATGTGTGTAGTGGTAACTCTGCTTGAATCGTCTTTATTATGTAGTCAACATCTGAATTGTAAGTGTTCATTGATTAGGTACCCGTGGTTTTTCAACTGGTTTACTTTGTTGAAAATGCTCTATTCATACTACTAAAAAAAATATAACATATTAATTGAACAGTATATAATTATTAATTCGATTTATTTTACTTAATTTTTTGCGGTGTAGTAAAGAAATGATCGTCATTCCTTCCACTAAAATACACACTGACAATTAAAGGAATACATCATAACTCAATCCTTACAGGAAAAAAAGTGTTAACCTTTATTTTACTTAATAATGTTGAAATTTGACTGGTTACCTGGCTTTCACTGCAGTATTTACTTAACCTACGTTTTTTCGTTAACCACGTGTTCCCATTTGAATGAACGAATGAGAATTCTGGCGTGACAGTTGCAAACGTTGGTTATTTGTCTTATAATGTTTTAACCGTGTGAAATAATTGTCGTCCGTTCTCAAGTCTCCGTCAAAGTCACATTGCTCTAGGAAGAACCCGACTTTAATTACAGTAATTCTGAGGTGTGAAACCTGCTCAAACACTTTATGTAAGTACACGGGCAGCCGCGGAAATTGTCGAGAACTCACGAGCTTGCCAAAAGTAAGCAACCATCCAGACATCTCTGATCCTTATTCGACCTTGAACCGAACAAAAATCACCACCTACATACACGTGGCCAGAAGTTTTATATTGAGAAATGTGTGATTCGCCCAAGATTCTGCATTTCGAAATATGTACTATAAAATAGCGTTTAGTCGAAGTGATGTTATTCCGAAGTTGAAACAGCAAGACTCTGCATTTTGACATATTCTCGTAGTCATTTTGAGCGAAAAAGACGAAAAAGAGGATGTACATATTTGGAAACAAATAGTGTTTAGTTGGACAAAATAAGCCACTGAGTGAATGCTGCCAGATTGTGTAATATGTCACTTGAACTAGTATATTATCTACTGCAGAAAATATTTACATTTTTACATTTTATAAGTTGTGCTTGGTGCAGATACAGCAAATATTGCACAAATAATCCCCAATACCGTAATTGTAGCTGTATAATATGCATTCAGCACATAAATGTGCACACCTTCTTGTACAAGAAAACCGGCAATATGAACTAAATAATTAATTTACTAGGACCCAAGATGGAACTCTAGCAATTGTTCTCTTTCTTGAATACCTCTGATGTTCACTTTCCTGTATAGGGAATCTGCTCGTGTGTACTAGACTTTAGCTAAGGCTTCAGAGAGGTTGGCAGTACTGCAGTAGGCTGGCGGAGGTTTACCGCAGGCGACGCGACGCGACGGGACGGGTTGTTTGTTCTCCGGGGTAGGCGAGGTAGACGCGGCGGTGAATCGTGGTAAAAGGTCGCACGTTGAATATGACATGAGGCGAGCACAGCGGCGCGACGCCTCGCAGTCACTTGGCATGCCTTCCTCATCTATGAGCAGCGCCGTGTGAGCTACCACCAGTCGAGCTGTGCAGTTGAGAAACATCCCACACCACATCTACTGCAAATAAAATCATTTACATTGTCGTGTTCACAAACCATGCTATCAAGATTCGGCTTCAGTCGCCATGCTGAATTTTATTGTTTTTCGCTTTTTTGGAATTCCGAGAAGAAAAATGTTTAATCAGCGACTATACCGCAAATTCTATTTACCTTGGGCTACAATACAAGCGTGACAGGTCGCAATTTGGCGGGCAAATTATTAATGTAAATAAATTTTGCCACACAGATTGCAGTGTAATTATATGATAACAACTAAATCGCAAGTCCTGTACTGTAGCGAAATGTAAATATAATTTGAGGTATAATAGCATATTTAACATTTTTCTTCTTACAATTCCAAGGGCGAAAAATAATAATAAAATTCAATATGGCGACTGAAACCGAGTCTTAATGAATTCCTTGCAGTACATTTTTTTCCGTTTTTGAAAATAAGGCATACATTTTTTTTTCAAATTCAAGTAGAACCACACGTATTTTAAATTAAGTTTTTCAATAGCAATAAGACGCTCACTGTGTTCAAGATTATTATAAATATAAAACCGCCCATTTAGAAATAATGTTTGTATGTTAGTGTAGGTGTTTGCACTTACAACTGCTTAACCGTTATAATAGAAATATTAACTATGAGTCAAGAGAAATAGAGAAGAAAGGGAGTGAAATCGAAAAAAAAAGGGGGCAGCTGTGTTGTTTTCAGCCACCGAACTTTTTACTTGCTCACAGCAATAACATACAATCTAACTTGCGGCTTGAAATGTTGTAGAATATGTTATAGTTTAGCTATTCAAGATTGACATACATGGAGCTGTGATATAATTTATACATAATAATTGTTCAATTGTAATGTACTTGATTCACAGCAAAACTGTGATGTAACCAGAGCAAAACAAGTATAATTGTGTCACTTCAGCGAGTCCATTGGTTTTCGTTTTCGTTTTGAATTTGACGTGCCGCTATGTGAATACTAGCCAATCTACAAATTTTCCAGTCAGGAATCACGTAACCACTAGGGTTGTCAACAAAACTCATACTATTTCCTACAAATATAAATTTGTGAATATTTCTCACTTGGGCGCTCTTAAGGTGGGGTCTCACCCACCATGCTGAAATTTTCATGTACAACTTGTAACAATATTCTCAACGAAAAACCTTGAACATCTAGTGATTTAACTTTATTGAAAAGAGTTTAGATTTTATCACCAATAATTATTTGTATATACGCTTTACCTGATGACCCTGAAACGACAAGAAACTATTTATGATTTAACTATAATATACAACTAAATACAGAACAATTCTTTGTTAGATATCGAATCATGAGTCTATCGAAAAAGCAATCTATTATACGAGAGAGATATAGTTACATTTGTGTTTATATTTTACAAAAAAAAAAAAAATAGCAGTAATTCCATTATTGCTTGTGAATGCCATGATACCATAAATTCTTCTGCTTTCAGGATTGTTAATTTTGTAATATATTACTTTGAGTGTACGTGAACCCTCTTTCCGTACGTAAGAAATACACACATAAAATAAAAATAAATTAGTTTCTGAACTATCTCTCTTTTCCTGGCACAGAAAATAAGTTTTATTTGTAACGAACAGAACAGACCCTAAACAACAATATCTTGTAAAGATAACTTGGGCTCTCTTGAAATCCAGACTATAAATGTAGACAAAATTAATGTAGTTTAACTATATACAAATGAAAGTAGACAATATTTTAAAATTAAACTGTGGATCTGAATAATCCATGTTTGACATCGGTGTGGATATAATAGACTCTTACTAGATCAGCTATTAGTTCTCTGAAAATTACCATATTGGTATTACGTCAAGATTTCTAAATTTATATTTCCCTGGCAACATTAAAACAGAACGACCTTAATGAGAACAAGCTAGCAATTATCATGTAGATTTCTTCAATATAGTTAGTATCTATGCTCCGGCTTGAGTGTTCTTATCTTCTAGGGATTCCCGTGAGAATGTGGCACTTCTACTGCTAACTCTTATTACGTTGAAGACTGAAGTAATTACAATATCTACGAAGCTCCTGGGTGTCGAGGGGATTGAAAAGCTCACCACGTTTTGAAGTAGGCTGGTTTTAAAATCCTGAACTCTCCTGAGTTCAGGAAACATTTGGCACATGGCGAAAGAAACCTGGTTATCGTGGTTTCCACTTTCCACCACGGACAGAGGGTATAGCCCTCCCTCGGACTAACGAGGACAAACTCAGGCCTTAAACAGGCACAATCTAGAAACTGCGATGGTGACTGGTCCTGGACCGACGAACATCCTTCCCGTCATGGAAAAATGTACCTCTCAGTACATCAGGAATCCTGCAGACTGTCCTCTAGGTCAGGAAGTATTTCTCCACCCTCCCGGATAGATGACCAATAGCCTAGGAATGGGTCCGGTCGTCGTTTTCTCCAGAGCCAAAGTCGGATACGTCTTATCCTGTACGTTACCAGAATCGAACTTTTTTCTTAATTATTTTTCACTAGTCGTTCCTAACAACCCTTTGCTAAGTCCCTATTGGCTTTTGTTAGTGCGACACCGTGAAACGTAGTTATTATTTAACAACCCAAAAATACTTGCTTCCTACTAGGCCGCATCCCTGGTCTCGGTCAGTATAAAACTTAAATGGCAAAATTAATAATTCCCTAGTAATAGTCTGTACATATTAAAATATACAACTCAGACGGTAATTTTTTTAGTAAACAAAGCAAATATAAACATTCGCGGTACATTTCACTTCACTCAGCAAAGATATGACCTTTTCCATAGAACAATACTAAATAAATATTTTATATTCTGAGTGGAGTTAATTCCAAAACAACTATTTTGAGCAACTTCTGTGACTCTAACGAAGTTACATGTTACAAGTTTTATTTCTAAATTAGAGCAGATGTCGAAAAACCCTTGTCAGCTTTGATAAAAAAATATTTTTCTAAGTACATAGTCTAAGTTATTTAAAAAAATAATATATTTGGCTAGTTAGTTTTTCAATGTGAATTATATTAACTGCATAATCAGCTGAAACCAGTGTGTATTTGGTCTTGTAGTTAACATGGTATACTCTGTCTTTTACAAAAATGTGCCGCCTTTTTTTAGATACCGGCTTTTTTTTAGATAACAACATAATTATCGTAAAAGCGGTGTAAATGACGTATGATGGCCTTGAGTAAGGAGAGTGGAGGTATAACGGACTCTAGCGAGTGCTTACATAGGTAAGGGAAAGGAAGAGGTAAGAGGGAGGTATGAGACAAAGGTATCCTCACAGACGTAGCGGACCCCGGGGCAAGGCGGTCCTCGTGTATCCTCTTAGTTCTGAGCACAGCGAGTAGCAGGAACCGTTTGGCGACCGCGATCACTATCTGTCTGGCGAGAGCTGCGGTACATGATCGCAGAGCTGCTGCCTCGAGGCTGTGCATCTCCGGGCCATTCCGTGTTCACAACCTTTCTGCGCTGCTGCTACTTCTCTTCCTTTAACTCTCTCTCTCTCCACTCTTTCTACCTCTCACTCTCTGAACTTCACTGAGGCTTCTTTCCAGTTCGTCCACTACCGTTAAATGTGGATACTTTGGTGCAAGGGTAACATTGACCGACTAAAAATATTTAATTTGGTGCCATTTGATGAGAAAATGGCCAACTTTGTCTGAATGTATTTATTACTTTGTTAAATGGTCTCAAAGCCAATATCTTGAGTCGGTCAATGTTACCCCTGCAGTCAAATCATCCATATTTGATGGTACTCACTTTCTTAGTAATACCAATTGTGCTCAGCTCTCGCCTTTCAGGAAATCGTTTATACCAGACGTTTCGTTAAGAGAAACTCGATTTCGGTATTTTAAAAATTTAAAATCTAGCATTGTTAATGAACACTACTATTTTTCAAATCGGCGTAGAAAAACATATTTTGGACAGTATAAGGTTACAAATTCTAGATAACCTATGGCTAGAGCCCACGATTTTTGGTGGAAAGAATTCTGCAACAGTTTGTTTCAATGCCTTACGTGTACATCTGCAGGTCTGCTTCTTGATTATTGGCAGAATGTATAATAGCACAGACGTGGCTCATTTGACTTGTGCCAACATTAACAAGGTTACTGCGACACCACACGTATGTGATTTGCAGGTAGAACCCTAGACGCTGAGAGTTACAAACAGCCAATCACTGATCACGAAGCAGGGCTGCATGTGTGTACATAAGACATTGAAACAAATTGTTGCAGAATTCTTTTCACCAAAAATCGTGGGCTCTAACTATGGCGTTCAATTAGAGGAGTATGACGAACGCATTGTAAATCCGAGACGTCGTTCCTGGCCTACGGCCATATCTGGACACGTGAAGGTTTCCATCGTGCAACAAGATAACATGGCAACGTGCTTGCTTTGACGTTACGGAACACAGTGTACTGTACACTGCCTGTATCTGTGTCTCGGGGCGGGATTACGAACTTGTCGCTTTGAGTTAGGTTGTCAAACTGATGTCATTTTACTTTATCACATGTACATGGCTGATAAGAGATTAGAATCGATAGTCGTAGCTGTTCATCTTCACTCTTTGATCAATGTATTGTGGTAAAACGTGTTCTTTAACAAGACCCGTGCTCCGTACGTCTCCAGGCCTCAGCTCCATTTAGAATGTGTGGGATATGATAATACAGCTTCTGACATTCAGTCCAGCACAGGCAAGGAAACTTCTCCTTGCTACGCCGATAAATTCAGCAAGCGTGGAGTATGAAACTCACAAAGAAACGTTTATCACTTGTAAGACCAGTTAAATGCCAAATTCACAAAGTGTGGTCTTTCAATTTTTATGTATGTGTCCTCCACACACTAAAAATATTTTCTTCGCCACAACAAAATGTATTTTTAAACATGAACCACTGCGAAGTTACTTCTCTGCAAAGAAAATATTTGTCTGTAAGTTACATTAATAGTAACAAAAATGGTGTTATTATTCAAATAGTGTATAGGAAAAATAGTTGCGCTATTTTTAACACGAGATTTATATTGAAATTACTACTATCTATTTTTAAAGAAAACTTTTCAAACAAAATTGTTTCAAGGAATTTGTTTTCCACATTTGCTTTGCTGCAAGGATTAATTTATGCAACGCAAACTATTTTACTCTTGCTTGCCTTGTCAAAATACAGACGCACGGTGTCACAATAATTTTACTCTGGTTGGCTCAGTGAAATGAGAAACGTGTGCCAATAACCATGAAGTACAGCTGCTGATGTGCACGAGACACTCTGAAACAAATTGGGACGAAAATTTTTTCGGAATAAAATCGTGGGCCTAGTAATTAAAATAATTATGGTATTTAACTTTTCCGTTCAATGTATTTGTTTATTTCGATACGCACCTGTGCTACATAAGGAAGGTTGTTATTGTGAAAAGTACGCATATGAAGCAGTGGTGCTGGGTGAAGTGTTCTAGACCAGTCGTTGATCCGTACAGACCTGAAAAATTCGCGTTTTCTATTGGCCCCAAGCTATAATTCCAGCAACTGTTAGTTCGTGCCACTTTCGCAATGGACACCTAGAGCGAAATTTTAAATACGTTCAAATATATGCCATATTGTTAACATTGAAGAAAAATGAAGATACCAAAAATGATTTTTCTTCTAAACACTATAGTTTACGAATGGGAAGCAAGCAAAGATCGGGGAAGCAGCAGGCGACCGAAAACATGTTTTGATTGGTCCACGTCACAATCCATACGGCCAGCACTGGTCATATAATGGCTTGTGCTAGCATGGCAATCAATCAATAAGTAAAGTGTATCGTGTTGGTTACGGTACTTCGCTACTATTTTTAAGGATCCGGGTTCAAAACCCACGTACATAATGTATTTTTTAAATTACACTGTTAGATAGTTTTACAAGCGTCTGATACAAAAAAGGTTTTATTAATTTTAATAAACCATCAATTTTCCATTTTCGCAAAGATAAAGAATCGACGGTTCCATGAAAAATCTGAGAAACAATATTATACTTACCCAAAAGATTAGCCTGTTTTCCAATATCAGCCCAGACAGTAACCATTGCACTATCGTGGCCGACACTTGGTGTGGTTCTATTGTAAAGTAAATATATGGGTGTTAAATAATTAAATATAGTAATGGTTTGCGCCAGTAAACATGTTTATTTAATGTATTATTGCACATTACAGTGCCCGGATATTGCTCTGATATTGTGCGATATAACAATGTGCGTGACACTAGACTTTTATAAAACCTTCGACTGTAATACCTTTGAAATATAACATGTGTTATATTTTATGATCGACTACATACGTATAATCAAACGAACCTCCGTAACAGACTTAAAAATAATTTTTATTGGCCAAGCGTAGTCTGGCATTCCACCGGAGTGCGACAGAGGTCAGCTGGCTTGCCAAGGCTCCGTATGTACTATGCGATGGCTTGTGACGTCACTGTACGTTTCCGCGGGCGTTTTAAAAGCGCGAACTTTAAGCAGCTGTAGTTAATTCAAATCGACTTCAAATTAAAAATTTTTAACAAACATCGATTTCCTTTTATATGCACGTAGTGTGGATGTTCTCATTGAAATTCACTTCAGGGGATTATTCGCCCGTGACTTATTTGACACTTCTTGGAAGTGTCGTAGCCAATAGTACAGAAGCAACTAAATGCAGGCTCATATCACTGTGTCATCGAGCAGCCAGTGAGCAGATAATGTCTGCTTGACTACACACATGTTCTTGGAGGATAGCCTACCCGTCAGGAAACTCGCGAATTTTTCCCGTCTCTATTGGTTAGCAATGATTATCCAGAACTGTCAGTTGCCTGTAGAGCAATTAGACTTGTTGTGACAGGTACACTCCTCAGCCAGCAGCGTGTAAGAGGCGAGGAACTGATTCTCCTGTAATACACACCACCAGGGGCTTCTTATTATTGCGAAAATATGTTTGCACCAATTGTTTTGAATTATTTATATGCTCAATTTACAGCTTTGCTTCGTGGTAATTGGCAGCGTGTATTTGTGTTGAGTCGTCACATATCTGACTGTGCCAATCAGATCATTGAAACTGTTACACCACGCGTCTGTGATTAGCGAGTAGAAACCCAAAATACTGATAGTTAGAGATGATTAGAGGTACGTAAATGTCGCAGATACATTCCAGGTCAGGTTGAACGCCAATTATGTATACTTCATTGTCATGTCTGTGACTTGCTGGTGGCTGTTACGTAACGCGTTTGACTACTGCAAGCCAGTAGTAAATAAGAAAATTATGCGAAGTGCTATCGCTTGCTACCTGCTTGTACGGTTATAAGCCAATATATAGGCCTAATCGATTGTAGCCAGTGGGTGTATAGGACTGACAAGTCTAGGCTGCTGCCAGATGAATCCGCGAAATTGACGTACCTCTAGATATGGTATATAGGAAGGCTTACAATCCATTTCGCCTTTTTATTATATCTGAAACAATTTTAGACCAACTGCCTGTTTGGCCATGTTATATTTTGCGAATTGACTTTAAGGCAGAATGATATTTAGGGCAACTGAATTTAATGTCACATTACTAGTGACGAGCGATATTTTTGTTAGTATTTGAAAACAGTCTAGACTTCATTAACCTGTATTGCCTTGAACAGAATCTTGATGCCATTGGTTGGCTGTGAATAGAGGCACGCTCACTCAGATACGTCTTCCTGTAAAATGTACTACAGTTTCTCTAACAGCCATACAAACGGCAACCGAGTATGCTAGCCGTATCCATTGGTTTTCTCTCCAGAACACTTCAATACACTTTGGGTACATATCTAAACTAAACTCTGGCAGCTGTTACTGACGTTAAATGTGGACAATTATAAATACCACATGTGAGTAGAGACCTGAAAGATTAGCGTTTTCTTTTACGTATAAGCTAGCATAAAAAATGTAAGTGCGTGATACTTTCGAAACTGATCATTGGCTTACTTGATACATTCTGAAACTCACTAATCCAGTAACATACACGTAACCAAATACAGGACCAATCACGTGGTATCACTGTGCCAGCTATCCATTAATGGGCAGCTGCTGTGTAGTTGAGAACACATACATTCTTGCAGGCTAGCCTACAGGGTAGTGAACGTGCGACTTATGAGGTGGGCAACCGAGGGCCTGAAATTCGGACCCTGCACTGCAGACATACAACTGGGCGCTAGCAGGCATCTGCTTGCCTCGGAGGATGACATGAGGCGAGGCCATGCAATGGAGATCCGCAGGAACGTGAGTGGCGAGAAATACAGGATATCTCCGAGAAAATCCGCCCACCAGTGAAACTGTTCGGCACGATTCCCGCTTGACCGAACCTGCCGGTTATAAAATGCGGATTGTATTTGTGGGAGGCGAGGGGTCAGACCACTCGTTCGCCTCGGCCCTCGATTTATTACTATTATTATTACGTACTGTGCTATTGTGGACATACGCCACTGTAGTATTATGTCGTCTCAGAAATATTAGAATGACACTAAGGAAAAACACACTAACTAAAAACGGAAAGAATGAGAAATCAAGCCTACTTTGGCTGTAGTCTACATATCTGTAAACCAAAACAACAGAACATTAAAGATCCCATAAGGAATTACTCAACAACAAATTTGTTTGTTTTTAATAAGTCTCCTTCTAAGATTACTTGGAGGACATAATATTGCAACGGTGTACTACGTTATTCTGTCCTATTACAAGAAACATTCAAAGACATTATTATTATCTCGTTAGTGGCCGTCTTGTCGGTGCGTTGTACTCGTACTCATGTATGTTGCTATTTGTTTTCTGTATCAGTGTCACTCTGTTATTGGCCGCAAGGCTGTTGGATTGCATTTTAACGTTAATAAAGAAATGTTACAATTACAGTTAGAAATGACCGTGTCTCTACTGTCAAAACGTTTGGCTAAACCATCAATAGTCTAGCTGAAAATTCTATACTTCTGTCAGTCAGGTTAAACAAAGCATCTTAGGTTCAACTTCTATTCGGAAGGCCCTACCGGGAATCGAACCTGGGTCCTTCCTAATGTGAATCCTACGTTTTACCATTGCGCCACCTCGCTCGGTCGAATATTAGTGACACATGTTTGGTACTGTCAACCGGGTGTATGTTGGTATTTGGTCCAACTGTCAAATAAATATATTTTAGGTCTAACAAAAGTTTTGCTCGCTAAAATATATATATATATATATATATATATATATATATATATATATATATATATACATACGCTTTATAGCTTAATGTATTGGCATTTTTGTAACCCACACACACAAACACAGGAAAATCACGCGAATATTTCGTGCCAACGTATTTTACAAAACGGTGTAGAATCATGCGACTTTCACAGCTAGGCGTCTGTTGGTTTATTTGTTGACAAAAAGCACAAGTTATCAGTAATAACTTTTTGCGAAAAGAATTTTGCCCCAGTTTGTTTCAGTGTCTTATGAGCACATCTGCAGTTCTGATTCATAGTCAGTGGTTGGATATGATCTTTGAAAGAACTGTGCAATGGGAGTGCATGACTGGATTCAGTTTCTAGGAAAGCTTTTATTGGTTTAGTTTTCTTTGACAATCATTCGATTTGCAATGGAGTACGTCCAAGAAACTGAATCCAGTCAGTGATTGGATGTTTTAACTGCCACCGTCTTCGGGTTATACCAGTAAAGCACAAGCGTGTGGTGTCACAGTTAACCTAGCTCTGATTGGTGCATTTCAATAAGTGACACCTGTCAACAAAGAGCTGTAGATGTTCAGGTAAGGCATTGAAACGAACTGACGCAAGAATATTTTCGCGAAAGCTTCCTGTCCCTAGTAATAGCACACCAGAGTTAGCATCGACAAAGTCAGATGAGTAATCGCTAATCACCAATAACACAAGAAGAACTTTAGTGATAAACACGTTACATTGAAGCCTGTTAAACTGTCAGAATTTTCTGCGATAACCCATGGTATGTCTACATAAGACGTAGACCCCAACTTACTCGAGTATACTCTCGGCAACCTGCTTATTAAGGCTTTCAGTGACAAACAGATTTCTCGCTGCTAAATAAAAACTACTCCTAGATGCAATAAAGTCGAGGGAATTATTTATGGATTGGTCGTCAACAAACGCAATCAGGCAATTATCAAGAGGTTAGCAAAATATAACCTTATGTATGTTCATGCTAGGTTGAAACTTTCATCATCGACAAGCGAATATTTTCACACATTGAATTAAATAGTAAATAAATAAAAATTTTAGTATTCCAGGCATCGCCGAAGTCTCAGAGATACGTTTTTTTGCCATAAAAATAACTATAGTAAATTGCATGACAACAGCCATCCGAGTGTCTATATACTGTGTAGGACTAACGTTGAGATTAACCATAATCACACTTTCTTGGTTGCATAACGGCAACAATACTCTCTATATACGACAATAATATTAATCTTAATAATAATTAAATCTTTCTCACTGACAAAAATAACACTGATATTCTACATTGTCAAATGATTCAGGACTTGTATGTAATCGCGTAGAGAGTAGCATTAATGTATGCAAAACGGGTTTCATACAAGTCTGTACTTCTTGCTTTAAATGCATGACAGTCTTCATTCATTTGTATAAAACTAGGATTAGTACCCATTTTTATAAATATATTTAAAATATCAATGATTTCAAATTTCTTGTTCTGTGTGTGCAGTATTATAATGTTTTTCTTTGCGTGATGTTAGAGAAAAGAAATAATTACTTTAAATTGTATTAATTAATTATCTTTGAAAGAAGACGTCTGTCAAATATATCAAAACAGAATAGGAAAACATTAATTTCCAAGTTACGTTGACTAAAGCATACCGTGCTTATTTATTTTGTCCTATTTTCTTTAGTTTTTTTAGACATCTGCACCACAGTGGAGAATTTCCAAAAACTTACATACTGTAATAATGAAATCGCTCTCTATATATAAAGGAGAAAACTGACTGACAGACATATCAAACTGCAGCCCAAACCACTGGACCTCGAATCGTGACATTTTTTTATGTGGTTTCCCCTCGGTTTTGGCGAGCATTAAGAAGAGATTTTTCGAAATTTAACCTGTAAGGGCGTGCAAAGGGGTGAAATGTATTTGCGAAGAAACGTCGATAGAGCTCGAACCCGATGGCCTATCATGGTGATATTTACTTCAATGGGATGCACATACAAATGCTTATTAGACAATTTCAGGATTATTCGAAATCCAACATATAAGAGGTTGAAAAGACCTTAAATGTATTACCTATTAACTATCGATATCTATCGAACACTTTGGGTTATAGAGTTGGTTTTTATTTCAAAACGTCGCTTACGTAAACCCCTAAAAAGGATTTTTAGGGTTTTTAGAAATTCGACCCTATACAGTAAAAAGGGGGGAAATATGTTTTCTATGAATAGTCTATATAGCTGGAACACAATTGGCTATCGTCGTGACTTTTACTTCAAATGGTTACGTACACAAATGACTATGACAGGACTCCAAAACGTTTCACAACTTGATAATTCAGGGAGTGGAAATAGGTGAAATGTGTTTTCGGTTATTCTTCCGTATCGAACCAATCGAGATATCGAGGTGCTCTTTACTTTATATTGACGCTTATGTAAATATCCAAAATACCATTTAAATATATTTTCCAAATTCGACCCCAAAGAGATAAATAAAAGGGTAAAATGTGTTTTCGATTCAAAATCAATTTCGACCCCCACTGATATTTTATATAGCGACGTGATATTTGTTTAAAATTGGTGCTTACTCAAATACCTAAAACGTAATTTCTGGAATTTTCAAAATTCCTCACCTAAGAAGATGAAAATGGGTGAAAGTCGATGAAATGTGTTTTTAATCAATCGTCTATACATCTTGAACCCAGCGGACTATTGTCATGTTTTTAATGTACAAGAGACATCAGTAAAGCAGTCTAAAATGTGATTCAATAGGTTTTCGAAATTCAGTTTCTCAGGAGGTGAAAGACCGTTAAATGAATTTAAGATGAATCCTCGATATGTATCGAACCAGTCGAGATATTCAGTTTATTTTTGCTTCTGGATGATGATTATGTAAATGGCATCAAACAAGTTTTAAGATTTTTTATAATTCTAACTCTCAGTACTGTACACAACATGTTATGTGTGATTTTTAATGAATTATCGTTTTCGCTTCGACTGCTTTGACATTACGTGCCGCAGTTGTTTGTAGCTACAACGTCTTGTTCCGGAGGTTCTGGGCTCAAATTCCTTTAAAGGCTGTGCAAAGGTGCAAGTATAACACAAACCTGCAAGGAAGATGATATTAGTGCAATTTGGATGACGTAGTTCACACGTGGTACAAGTGGATTACACAGTCCACTTTCCACTGAAATTCCTCGACAGCGTCAGTCTACTTATACCATCTCACTAACCTCAAGGTTGAAGCACAAAATACGTTTGTATTTCTGCGAAACATTATCCCGCAGAAACTCCCTGATGTCAACTCAACTTCAAGTGAATATAAAAAAAAAATGTTATCGAGGGCACAATCACCAATGGTTGTGCTTGAGGGGAATCAATGTTATACCAATAGTATTTCATTCGATTATCCTCTTACCTTAAATAGTCTGTAATTACACCTCAACGTCAACTTTGCTGTGACTATAAATATAAATAATTCCCAGGAGAAGTCGCTGTTAGTGGCAGGGACAAACTTAAGATAGTTTTTCGCGTGGACAGCTATAGCTACTTATCCTGATGCAGAGTTAACTCAACTAGCAGCTTGGCCATTCTAACACTTGATAACTAAACTACCAAGCTGGTGTTAAAAGTTTTTTTTTTTCGGTTAAAGCAAATATTATCTGCAATGAGTAACACACGCGAGCAAAGCCGCGGGCGCACTGCTAATACGTGTACACAAACGAAAATACGCTTATCAGAAGGAAACTGCATAACACAGCTAGTTTACAACAGAAGTTAGTGTACTAAACACACGTAATACAGCTTAATTGAAATAAAGTGCTGTACCATTCATTGGTATCCATTAATCATATTTCCGGTTACACAAATGAATTTACCAACTGATCAATCAATCGCAAATCATGCTTCCTATTGCGGCAACCGGTTGAATTTAATTACCGTAATCGCTAATTTGTCATTTCAACTTAGACAGAACACACACGCGACGTATACAGGTCAGATAAACAAACGTTAATTACCGCTGTTGACATCAATCTGGTAATTACTGCGATGTGGGACGTCTGTACGTCTACAACGCACTAAACATTACAGACAATCTCGTATCTTACACAGAGTTGTATACTGTACCATGCGTAGAGAAATTAACATCACCGCCCATTGGTGGCGTAGACGTTACCTTCACTATGCGCATTTTTTAAAAGGAGAATCATAATTTGCCTAAAACATCATATTTTACACAAAATAAGTGGACATTGAAATCCACCACTGAGTTAAAAATTATTTGCAACACAGTAGAAAATATAAATAGATTTAAATGTAAATTAAAACGTATTTTGAAAATTTGATATGTTTAAATAGTCATAAAATGTTTTTCCGTAATATTTACCTTCATCTCAGTATCGGTCTCGGATACGTTTAAGTTCGTTTTACTATGAACGATCACTAATAGTGGTGCTTCATTACTGTAGTTTTCATAAAATAAAAATCAGACTTGGTGAAACTTAAATAACACAAAAGTTAAACCCGGATTTATAATCGAGATAATTTATTGCGTTTATCTAGGCTTTTCTCTTGGGTTAGCTTCGAATTAAACTTTCCATTTCTTTTAAACTACTTATACAAGCTTAGACCGATTGTAGATAATCTATTGATTTTTATATCACACGTTTTATTTTTAATGATAATAAGTTGTAGTTAAATTAATTAATTAATTATGCATAGCAATAAAATAAATGTTCATTTTAGAAAGTACTTTTTTTATGATACGTGCTGTGATGCGATAGAATAAAAATATAATGAAGCAGTATGTAACATTACGTACTTTTGAAACAGATCTTCCGAATTTCATGCTTACCATGTTGAAAAATATTTATTGAGAATGTAGATTTTTAGTAATATCCATGTTACAAAAACGTTATTATGTATAAAGACTTTGCGAAAATATCAAATGTGTGTGTGGGTGTATATATATATATATATATATATATATATATATATATAAAACCAGGATAGTCTAGAATGTGAGGCTAAAGTGTTACGGTTGCAACTTATCGCTTGGTTTTAGGACGTAAGAAATAGTACGGAAGATAATGTCATTGCTGTACGTGAACAACTAGGTTAAAACATTTGTATTTTTTAATTAGAATAAGTGTTTTTTTTGTTAGAATTTTTCTACAATGTTTGATCAATTTCTTGGTAATTTAAAACGATACACCTCAGATACATAATAAGTATGTAAACAATAATTGTGGTATTTACCATTCTCTGTTATATGATACTATAACAAAGGAAATATTTTATGTCATACTTTAGGAAAATATTAACCAATTGTTCTATCTAGCACCCAAGTGAGCATAATCGTTAAACAACTTATTTTCAAAACCGTTGTCATGTAAAAATCGACGTTTGACATAACAGCTAACGAAAGGTTGGACTCGTTACAACTGAAAGTAAAGTTGTGGGCAGAACATTTTAAAGCATTTGGCCGCATATCGAATAATAACGAAATTGTTTATATGTTCGCGTCCCGAGTAAGGTATTTGTGAAAGTATGAATATTGTCTTGCATTTAGCGTCAAATTCTGGTATATTCTTTAACAAATTTTCTTGCTGTCAACGAATTTATGAACAATGCAATTAAATTCAATTGCATCAATGTGAAAGGAAACTTAATCACTTGTTACATTGGTAACTTATTATTGTAACCGCCTATCGTGTCCAAGCGTTGCACAGTTATACTCCAACAAAATATCAAGTTTCAATACTCGTTGACTATTAGTTAACTATTACTACAAATGAGATTCGAAAATAATATACCCACACCATTTAATTAAAGTACACAATTTAAATTTTTCTTAGGCAGACAAATTCGTTATGAGAGATTATTATTTTCAAACGTCACATTTTCACATACCACTCTTATTGTTTCTTTCTCTCTACGATTATCTATGGATTGGTTGAATTAGGTTTCACCTCGGATGTCACAGATGTCATACTCATTGTCATCCGGGACACAAAGAGCAGGTAAAATATATACCTGAGGTCACATCACACTCTCAGCATAATTTTTTAAAAATTTTTATGTACACTTGACGAAGAGTAAATTTCTGCGAACATAGCCGTTCTTTTTCTGCAGTACATAGTATATTTCTAATGAAGTGCGACTGTTTGTCTTTATTTTTTCGTCATCATATGTTTTATGTTTTCAGTTTTTGCCTATAAATTTTTGACAACCGTTATAAAATTTGTCAGTCACATATTAACAACGTATATATGCAAAACATGCAGGAAGATAAGGCTACTTTTCAGCAACAACGTTGAAAAAATAATACATTCGCAAAACAGCACAAATACTATACATTAAAAGTGTCAAAAAAATTATTAGAACTGTTTTTTCTATCGAAAACTTTTTTTGATATGAGGTTTTTTTAATTAACTAATGAAAATCGCCGTTTTATAAATTTTTGAAGTACAAATGGGAAAAACTTATTATTTTGCAGGTAAATTACTTAAGGGCTTGTTCCTTAGTTTTGCAATGATTTCAAAAATGTTTTTTTTTTATTGCTACCTAAATCTCATATCAAAATTCTGCTCCATAGTTTTGACACTAACATGTCATAATTTGTAGCTGGATTTTTTGTAGCAATGTACTGAAAGTTTTTTTAGATTTCGTCACCCAAGGAACCAGGTTTTTTTTTGTCGTGAAAATAAGCCAAAATGAAGCAAAATAAATATATATGTTTGCTGACGAACGGTTGAATTCGACATATATTGTTCTCATTCCACGGAATCACAGATTATTTGTTAGTGAAAAATTATATCAAAAAAATTATCTTGAAGTTGAATATTACTTGGTAAAAATATAAAACATATTTTTTTTTGCGGTCAATGTCATGAAAAAAAATCTGTGGTTACAAAAGTAACATATGTCTGTTAGTTGGCTTATTTTTACGTGAATTTCAGATTGATAATTTTAAGTCGTGTCATAGTTATTGCAAGGAGTTATTCAGTCAGTTTAATACTTAGGAGAGGAGTTGTGTGGCCAGCAAATCCTCTTAAAATATCTATGTTATAATTATACCGCCAAACAATATGGCGAAATTGTAACACGCTGAGTTCGCAATCGGTATGACCCGTGCTCAATTACCGGCTCCGTCCATCTTGACTTCTGTTTTATGTGGTTTCCAGAAATCAATCACTCCACGCGGATACTGAGATGATGCCTAGGCATAGGCAACTGATGATTTCCTTCACAGGTCCTTTCCTCGAACACATTTATATGTTACCAAATTCAATACGAATACAAAATTTTAAAAATTACTTAATGTAGTAAAATTATATATATATATATTTATATACACACATACACATGCATATATACACATATATAAGTCATCTACATAGGAAATGAAATATGTTGAACCATAGTTTGTAAATACGTTGTGCTAAAGACTGCTATTTTGTGATAAAAAATTAAAACGAGGGAAATAAGCTAATTTAATTGAACTGAGCAGTGTTCATCTTTGTAGACATCAAATACTATGTAACTTTAACAAATAAAAACTCACTTACTTCACTGTTTATGTATAAGCAAATAACGAAGTTTTAAATTCACTAATCTGTGATCGCACAAAATTTTCTTACCACAGAAGGGAAATAATTAGCACTGTAAGGAGAGAAACTGAACTGCTTTAACGAAAATATGTCGAAATAAATGGCAATTAAAAATTTGACTATTAAAAGATAAATACAAATCTGGCTGTAATGTGTTATGCATGTGTGGGTACGGATATAAGTACATTTACGACTTTAATATTTTCTTGTACGTTAAGAACCTAAATTTGTTTTTATTTGCTTAAGACGTTTCTAATAATGGTCGAAAATTATGCTGTGATTTGTACAATCAAAAAATTACAAAGTTTTTTTAATGGTACTGTTCACCACTTGTTATGGTTATGGTAGGAAAAACCTACAGAAGTTGACCAATGTTATGCTTTACAGAAGTATTGGCATGCATCTTCACTACAAAAACTTTATGCCACGATTTGTATCACATTGTAAAATACGACGGGAGAGGGACATTATTTATAGTTACGTTATGATGTATAGTGTATTTAAATAGGTACTTAATTAAGTTAAGTCGACAGTTTCTCCTTAAGTATTGTTTTGAACCATGTAACCCTGGTTCTAACACAGCGCTCAGTAACCAGGCCACCCGGCCAGGAATTCCAAAATATTAAACATAAGTTGCTGCTAACTGCAAGGCAGAACTCCCCACTCCAACAGCGGTACGAGTTGCCACACAGGGCACGATAAAGGGGCGTGTCACTCTACCTACGAGGTCTGTCTGCCCCATATCGTCGCCAGGACCACTTCACTACCAAGATGCACCACGACGTCCAGATATACGACGTGCCGATCGCCGTGGACGTTTCCTTACATCAGCCTCGGAATCATTAACAAGGTGGTATTGTCACCGTCATAGCTAGACTGAGTGGCTCATAAGTAATCATAAATATATCTAACTATTCTTGCCTCCCTCCGTAAAGAACATCGTAAATGTAATGATATAGTTGTATATATTGTAAATTAAAGCCGTATCTGATACTTAGACTGCGAGTCTCACTCATATTGTCAGAATCCCATATTATACAAGTTAATTAAATACTGTTCGTTTTACGTAATACTATATCATTACTAAATAGCTAAAAGAGACTGATGTGAAGACACGGTTATTAGTTGAACGCACATAAAAAAATCGTTTTATGATAGCCACAATAATATTTGACACTATGGACCTCACCAAATTTTTTTATAGTCGTTACATATTTTTTTTTTGTAATCACTAAAAAACTCCATTCGGGGCAACAAAAATTTTCGGTGGTTGTCACAAAATATTTGGTAAGTTCCATTATGACAAAATATTTTGTGGTGACCAATAAGCATTTTTTAAAAATGTATATGGACATCATGGTGCATCTTGTTGGCCTGGTGACCTTGGCAACGATATGGAGCAGACAGGCCTCGTCTGTAGCGTCATGCAACTCTATCATACCGTGTATGGTAACTGACGTTGCTGTTAGCGAAGGAAGAATTGTAGTTTACTTCAGGTGTCTTGTGGATAGTAAGGTTCTCGTAGTTTAACATGGGAGTTAGGAGACTTTTCTTATATGCTTCCTGGTGTGACCTGGAGTTGAACCCGTATCTACTTGTACGCCAGTACTGTTTTTGGCCAGATTAAAATACCTTTATCATAATGTGGTAGTTATCTAGCTTTGTTGATTTTATGTCTGCTTGCTTGTAACGCATTGTTATAACTTAATTGTAATTCAGAGCTAGTAGTGATATAAAGCATTACTTAGCAGAATTTCTTTATCCTAAGTGTGCTCACGGATAGCTATATTTACTGCTGTGAGACTGAAATCAATAAATAATGCTTTTATATCAAATTACGATAACGCAGGTCAAAACTGTAGAGCTATGTAAACAAATATGATCTTGAAAACTATCAACAAATTCGCTACTTCTTATTATTTGTCTTTAAATAATCAGCATAACCCTTGTGTTGAAGAAAAATTTCATTAAAAATATGATTTTAAGGTAACTACCTCCTTACGTGTGTTCAAGTGGTATAAATTCATAATTTTATGTTTTCATGAACTTGTGTTAGTTTTGCATAGGCTACTTGTGAGATCATTTTTCTCTTAATGAACAATTTTACCTCACATATTTTTCTCACAATGTTGTGTCAAAGTTGAAATTTGCATGTTATATTGTCATGCAAATAGTGAAAACCAATTGACTTACTCAAATAAAGTAATTTACAGTGAAATAACATGCTATTGGCTACGTAACATAACATTTATATACCCACAACGCAAAATCTCGAATCTTTGAAACAATCGTAAAACTACAGGAAAAAGTGGCAAATACAACAATTTTTTATAGATACAAAATTTGTTCACTGTGAGTTTTTCTAATATTAAATTACATAGCCCATTGTATGTTATTTGAGTGTGAATTATTTCGTTTATGTAGGTCAAATGGTTTCCACTTTTGCATGGCAGCATAACGTGCAAGTTTTGTCTTTTGACGCGCAGTTATAAGAAAACAATGCGAGCTAATATTGTTTTATAAGAGGAAATTGTACTAAGAAGCATCGTCTACAAAACTAGTACTATTCAAAAAATTGACATTATATGCTCTTGAACGGCCGTAAGAGCGTGTACAGGGGTCGGTGACTATACGTATCTTTGTCCAGCTGCAGCCGCTGAGCACTGTGAGACTGTGCACTATGTATGACAGAGGCTTGTCACGTATATACTGGAGCAAGCACACACATCAGCGCGCTCCGTGTTGTAGAGGCACCGCCCCGTCATTCCAGTGCTGTGCAGCCATGACAGCGGCCTGCCATATGCCCTTACTGCTAATTGTGGCCACCTCTACACCTCCTGCTGTCGTCACTCTCTACTCTTGCTAACTGTACAATTCAATCACAAAAAAAAAATATCTGCAAGCACCTAGTGTTAAGGTAAGGTAAGTGGACTTTACTGGAAGTCTACGACCTCGTCACTTCACCGGACATTTTCCCTACTCTTCCCCTTACTCCCTCCATGAACCACTCTGCAGACTTCCTCTAAAAATGTTCTGCCAACTGCCGATGTCGTAGAAGTCTCCTACACTTCTTACCCTCTACAAAACCATACGCCCGCCTGTTGGCATCCTTTTACCCTGTCCATAAACCATACACACCGTCTATTGGTGCTTATGTATCGTTCCTTCCATTGGCTATCACGAGACGTGGAGAGTTCGTACACCAGACATAAATCCGAAACCCTATTGGCCATAGCATCCAACATTCGTCACCGCCCCGCATAACCTCCAGCGTAGTGGGGAGAGGAAAATATGTTCTGTCAACTGCCAAGGTCGTAGAACTGACATAGCCTCGACATTACGTCTTGTCTACAGCGAGGTTATTATAGACGGATACATGCAACTTGCTACAAGGACAGCAGCTAGGAGAGGTGTCAGCCATGGCCTTTGTTAAGTAACCATCCCAGCATTCACCTGGAGCAGTTTCGGGAAACTACTGATAACCGAAATCAGGATGGCTGGAGCCGGGGATGCGAGTGCAACGTGTTTCCTTTGAGCCACCTCGCTTGGTTTGACTGGATGGTATAACACAACATCGGCGCTGAGAAATGTATGGTATTCCACGATTCATACCTCCTAAATTGTCAGTTGACCTTAAAATTTTTAAAGTCAGAGGTTATTACAAAATATTGTTTTTTGCCAATTGTACGAACTTTCTGGTACGTAATTAAATTGTAGGGCCAGTGTATACATACAAAGCAAAACATTTCTGAGATCATACACATAATGTATATGGAGCAGTGTTTGTAACTATGTACATGAATGCTTCCACTAATTATTATTTTGATGCTTGAAGTGTCACAGTAAAATTGCAATCTGTATTGGAAAAATAACAACTCCACTGAATCACTATCTATTCATGTGCTAAATAACACATACTGTTTGAGCGCAACTGTCACAACTGTCGTAGTTTATAATAAATCTTTTAACAAAGTAAGTGTGTTTTTGTTCGTCTTCTTGTAAACCTGAATTATTTATAAAATTATTTTATTTTCGTCAATACAGATTTGTTATACTTAATTATTGAAATATTTTCGAGTTTCTGTCGGAATTTAAAATGTCTCTTCAGTTACCGTTCCTTTGTTCCAGCGACGAAGTACTGACCTAGGTTTAAAGTACATACTGTGCAGCTAAATATATTCTCTGTCTGCTAGTGTGTGTAACCTGCTCAAGTGTTCACATACGAATTTTAATCTCGACGTCTAAAATGGTTAAAATTTTACCTTTTGTAGTTCATATTTAAGCAATCTTACTGTTGCTGTGTCTGATACTAAAACGTTTTTTTTCCTCGCTGAAAAATATGTCGATAGCTTAAATATAAGCTAAATAATTTGCATGTTAACTTTATTTATCGGCAGTAAAAACGTTTTTTTTATATCAAAGAAAAATTCTTGGTAGTTAGTAGCTTCACAAACTCACATTCTTTCCTATAGTTGACTAGAAATTATATCGTTGTAAAATAACCTTCAGCACTCTAATAATTGTTTTGTATGTACAAGTGTTATTTGACACAGTCAACAGGAGAAACGAGCTTATATTAACACGATATAACGTTTTCCCTTAATATTTACGTAATTTTTAACAAAGTTAAACATCGCTATTGAAGATATGCTTGAACATTTAGTGGTAAGAATAACATGCTTTTGCTGCAGCGTCATCTGAAAATAAGCTAAAAATATGACAGTTTCAAAGACATGAGCTGATAAATTTCGTCTCAATCAGTTTTTATGCTAATGATGTAAATACCAATTTACGTTTTTATTACACCTACAAAATTTATCTACGTAATATTTATGATTTAACTGGCGTGATTACGTTCTAACAATGATTGTACCGTTAAAAATCAAACATTAGAATAAATTGCACTATATCGACGTTTTTCTAATACAGACGTAAGTGCAAATTTAAATAATTAATGTTGCCGCAGAATATCCCTGCGTCAAAAACTAAGATATTCCTAGTATAGTTGTCTCATAACAATGATATCACCGTAAAAATAATTAAGAAAAAAGAGAAATCACACTATACCGATAAATTTTATACGTACACAAAATGTGAAAATTAACACAATTTTTGTGAATCTGTATGTAAAGGTTTGTGTATGTTTGTAAGAATGTGTAGCTCTTGTGTAAAATTACACACATTATAGTAATTTTTTTGAGAGTCACATATTAAAAATGCAAAATTAGTAAGATACGTACGTATAAATTTACAATTATTTTCAGTTGTCATGGATAGTTCAAGTTTGGAAACTTTTTATAAAAAATAAATTAATTGAAACATAATTATTTGTTAATGCAAATATTTAATGACTGGCGCCTCCACCAGTGATGTATAACTAGTTCTTTTACTAGGTATTACATATGTTTTATAGTTGTAGGGTGGCTGAAGTCAGAGGTGGGCACTTTATACTGAAACTAGTCATGTGGTTTAGTTAAGAGAGAGGGTTACGGTTAAATGAAATATGTTAATATAATTATGGTAGCTTTCCTCTACATAAGTTGAATATACTACACGGTTGTACTACATAATTTAGGCTGGAGGGGAGCGGCTATTTAAATATTTATGTTGTTCTACTCTATGATGGGTGACCCTTTGGACACCTTAGACCTCACCGTTAGCATGATGCTGGAGGCTGATGATGATTGTGTCGACTATCGACGGACGGCGGCACGTCGTGGGTCTCGACCCAGTACTTTCCTGGCGAGGTGGTGACGGCTGGAAGGCTTGAAGGAGACAGACCCCGATTCCCCCGATACATTGCGTTACATTGACACACTTCAGTGCAGGTGGGGAGAATCGCTGAGGCCCTTGTCTTGTGCAACCCCTGACCTGATTGCACTGCCGTCGTCGCTAGCCCGTCCTCCAGGCGAGGCTCTTGGTAACCACAACAGAACTAATTAGTGAAATATTTTAGACAGTAACTATCTTCGACATTTCTATTTATACTAAACAATACCTGTTAACGAACAAGTAGAAATATACTCACACAACAGCAATTACGAAAAGTATTTATATGAAAGGTAAGAGAATGTCTTAAGTGTACGTCTCCCCACAATGTAATGACACGTGATAGCTCGCTGTGTTATTGTTTCTTATCTCGTAGACAAGACTGAATACCACGTGACCACGCACATTTGCCAGTCTCTTGTGACACGCTTGCTTGTGTCTCGTGAGCAAAAATGTATCACATGTATAGCATATAATCTTGACAATGCTTTAATTACTCACGAATCTCATTACATAAAGCAATACACGCTTTAACGAAAAAGTCACCTTAAAAAGAAAGCAGGCCTTTGGTGAGAATAAGTTTTGAAGTGTTTTTTTTTTACAGAGATTGGGACACATATTAGCACAAACGTCCTCTAATTGTTTGTATCCATAGTTTAAAAAGTGGTGCTCATTTCCTGAGAAGCATGGTGTGGCTAACAATTTGGTACACCTACACATAGCAAAACATACTATAAGAAAATTCAACCTTTGCTAATACAGTGCAATGAGTAAGTAAGTTGTTGGAATTACGTCTTACGCTCAGGCAAAACACTGCAAATTGTACGACTCAGTAACACTTGGGTAAAACTGTGTAACGTATGAGCTGTCCTGCTTTCTTCTTGTCTGGCCATTTTCCCACGCGCTCTGAAGACCTTTAGAAGCCAGTCATGTTTGGGCATTACCTCCGTGCTACCAGAGGCGTGAGGCAGAGAATAAAGAAAGACGGCGAGAATGAAAGGAGTGATATAAGTGGGGGTGGGGGGAGGAGGAGGTGAGCACCACGATGCTCGAGTTTACGTGGCGAATCGTTGCCGGCACGTCCCACCTCGAGATACAGATCCTCCTGGTCTGCGCGGTCGTTGGGCGCGAGGAATCCCCGCAGAAAACTCCCCTTACCTCGGCGCAGAAAATAAAAGACAACAGGAAACGCTGCTGAGGTCGAGGGTGGATATTGGACAGGGGAAGAGGGTGGGGTGTTGGCGAGAGAGAACGGAGTCTCGCCGGAGGTTTTATCACAGATAGACGCAGTCATGCGTGAACGGCCGGCCGCACAGGCATCCGACGTTACGGTAAAGCCGCCCTGGCTCGGGAATTGTCTTCCCCCCCTCCCCCGCTATGAGCAGTCATCACCTGGAGGGGCTGGACCGCGTGGCCCGTGGCAGAGGAGGAGAGATGCGAGAGTTCGTTGCCTCCAGCAAGGAGTCGAAGCCAGCCCCTCGACCTCGGCACTGCACGACGTGTGGGCCGTGTACTAGGTGCATGGTCACCGAGGGCTGATACTAGTTGATGTCAGGACCACTCATAGTTCGTTGCCTCCAGCAAGGAGTCGAAGCCAGCCCCTCGACCTCGGCACTGCACGACGTGTGGTCCCGTGTACTAGGTGTATGGTCACCGAGCAGTGAACACTGCTTGGGCTGATACTAGTTGATGTCAGGACCACTCATAGTTCGTTGCCTCCAGCAAGGAGTCGAAGCCAGCCCCTCGACCTCGGCACTGCACGACGTGTGGTCCGTGTACTAGGTGCATGGTCACCGAGCAGTGAACACTGCTTGGGCTGATACTAGTTGATGTCCGGACCACTCATAGTTCGTTGCCTCCAGCAAGGAGTCGAAGCCAGCCCCTCGACCTCGGCACTGCACGACGTGTGGTCCGTGTACTAGGTGTATGGTCACCGAGCAGTGAACACTGCTTGGGCTGATACTAGTTGATGTCAGGACCACTCATAGTTCGTGAGCAGATTCAGAGTGGTACGGCTCCTCTTAAGACAGCTTCAAGTAAAATTAAACCTCAAGTATGCCAAATTAAATAATAAAATATATTAGCTCTCAATCGTCCTTAAGCTTTATAAAAGGGAACACAACATTTACAACGCAATCATGGCTATACGATTTTTTTTTGCTGCAGTTGTGTGTGGAACTGCGATTTATAAACTAATAATAAAAAAAAATAGTTGTTTCAGCAATGTTAAATAAAAGTTCAAGTTTCTAAATTCCAAAATGGTTTGCGCAATTCAGTTTGTTAGTCATTAAAAATAAATGTGTCTGAACAGCGAACACATAAAGACACGTGGAATGAAAACACAGGCTTTTTACTTTCAAAGCTATTTTTTCGTAAATGTAGTGCCGTTTCTGAAAGCGGTACATTCTGTGTTTTTTTCCCCTAAACGACACCATTTTGAACCTTATAGTAAAAATTCCCCTCCTTTATGGTTGTGGTGTTGTTATGTCTATTTTTATGGCATGGACCTCTATGACACGGAGCTGAGTCCTCCCCTGTGTGGCCGCAGAACGATGTACATAGCTTCCACTGATACAAGTTTGTTCCAAAGTAGCTCTAAATGTGTCAGTGAGGTCTGTGTAGAAACATATTTTAAAGGACTTTACAAGTCTGTATAATTCTTTCACGTCCTTTAGTAATAATATCTTTGAATATTTCTTGAAATGGGGCAGAATTACGTACTGTACTGTAGTAAACATACGCCATTGCAAAATTATGTCGTCCCAGAAATGTTACAACGAGACTAAGAAAATACACAAACAAACTTAAAACGAAAAAAAAAGAGAAAACAAGCCTAGTTTTGCCGTAGTCAGTAATTCCATGAACGAAAACGCCACAACGTGAATGATCCCATAAGGAATTACTCAACAACAAATAAAAATATTAAATAAACAAAGAAAATAACTGTCGAAGACAAAATAATTTAACATGTAAAACTCATGAATGTAAATTGCTGGTACGACATAATATTGCAATGGCGTATGTCTGCAACAGTACAGTTCGTTGTCCTTCAGTAATCTTGAGTATTCATTGCCTCGCCGATGAAATTGGCGTAAATGGTGTTTATACTGTCCAGACATCTTGAACATCTTGAAACGTAGCAGACTTCCTCGATTCAAACCTATGTTGGCTGTTGTGTAGCGAGTGAGTGAGTGAGTGAGTGAGTGAGTGAGTGAGAGATTTTGGTCAGCGCTTAACATCGTGGTCTTTAGCGCTGGTGAGGTGTGACATAAGGTGAGTATGGAGCAGCTCCGGAATGAATGGACGGGGGAAACAGGATATCCCCGAGAAAACACGCCGATCAGCGGCATCGTCCGGCACGATTCCCACACGCGAAAATCCGGGGAGAAACTCCGCCGGGAATCGAACCCGGATCGCCTTTGCTTGTCATATAGTCATTTGCATGTTGTCCACTTTCGTCTTTATCGTATTTCGTATTAACTTCACAATCAGTGTCTGATTTCGTTCATGTCGTTCTTTTTTGTTGCAGATTTGCTGTATTTTAATTAGGATTTTTTTCGATGTAATATAAAAAATTTAAATGAAACATTTTTTTGTTAGTCTTCTTCATCAAGTACATCAGCACATTTTATACTGCGCTGTTGGATTTGTGTCCCGCATGATCTTCGTTACACCGGTTTTGTCAACAAATCATACGCAATGGTTAGAGCCAGTGATTTTTGGTGAAAATAATTCTGCAACAACTTGTTTCAATGCCTTACGTGCACACCTGCAACTCTGGTTAGTGGTTATTGACAGAATATAATAGGCCAGAGGTGTGGCACATTTGACTGTACCAACCAGAACAATTTTACCGCGACACTACACGTTCGAGGTTTGCAGGTAGGACCACGAGACGCTGAAAGTTAACAACTTCCAATCACTGACCATGAAGCAGAGAAACATATATGCCCATAAGGCATTGAAACAAATTGTTGCAGAATTCTTTTCATCAAAACTCGCTCGCTCTAGCAATGGCGTGTGCCCATAAGCTCATAAACTTATTATTATGTATAAGTTGCGATGAAACAAACATTTAAAGATACCAAAAACCCTGCCGAGGAATATAATAAAATTTACAGACGCATACAATAAACGATTGTGCACTTGTAGGTCTCGTAATTGCAAAAATACGTTCACTCAGGCTACCAACTTTAATACTCAAGTCCCATCACTGCTATACTGTAGACAGTTGGCAACTGCTGGGTGTGACAAACTGGGTTACATTAGCTTTGAAATACACGCTGGTTTTCGTAACTATTATGCTCGCTTACAATAGAACTGTCTACAAAAGAAGAAATATTTTAGAAATTAGCTTTCAAGTAGGTACTTTCAAAACATCACGCGCGTTGGTAATAGCAATATTATTCACATTCCTCCCAATATTGATAAAAACGGCATTTTGACACAGTTGATTCACAAAATCTATTACTCAGAGCGGTACGAATCTTTTCTATAGGGTTCTACGATGTACTATGAAACAGTGCAATGATAGGACAACTGTTTTAAGTACCGTATTTATACCGGTGTAACGGAAACACTGCGAACCTGTTTAGAAGCGCGCACGTATAGAGGTGATGAGTACCCTAGGCCACAGACCTAGGCTTGCGAATCTACATTCCTTCGCTGTAGAGCCTCCAACGAGCAAAACAGCTCCTGCTAGACGGTAACCTTAAGGGCGCGGCTACCGCAATTTTCATCGCCATTTATTTTATTTTTTGTTTGTACCATATATTTTTTCTTATTTTAGACACAAAATATTACTAAATTTGGCACATATAAAATTTTTTTTATCTCTCGTAGTTTTCGCGTAATGGCTTGTTAAGGTCATATTTTGCATGTTCCTGTTTTCACGACTTCACTAAAACCAACTGATATACCAAACTCAAAAATTATCATAGTGGATAAAGACATTGCAGGCTAAAATGTCATGCTCATTAAATTAAAGAATAACAAATATTTTTAAAAAAGTTATTGCATTTTTTAAATTTTTATTTTCAGTTTCAGCATTTTTTTAAAAATACAAGTAATTTTAATTCTTTATTTTTACGAGCATGACATTGTAGTCTGCAATGTTTTTATCCACTGTGATTTTTTTGAGTTTGTATAGCAGTTGGTTTTAGTGTAGTCGTTAAAATGAAAAAAATGCAAAATATGACTTTAACAAGCCATCACGTGAAACTCTATGAGGGATGAAAAAATATTTATAAGAGCCAAATTTAGTCACATTTTGTGTTTTAAATAAGAAAAAAATTCTTGCTCAAATTAAAAAAAAAAAAAAAAAAAAATGGTGATGAAAATTGCGGCAGACCCGCGCCCTTAAGATTATGTAAGTGCATATAAACTTATGAGGTTGCATTGTTTCAAGACTTACAAACACTTACTTATTATTTTTTTACTATGTGTTCCGAAAATGTAGCAATGTAAAACTAGTAATTTGATGTATACGAATAAACAAAATTATGCAAAGAAAATGAGATCTTTCGATTTTAAATACAATTAGTATTCTGTTTACAGAAATATATTTTTTATGAGAAAATTTTGACCAAAATTGGACAGTGTTATGCATCATTATGCGCCAGTTTGAAGTTAACAAGCTGTTCGATTTTCGCATTTGAAACAGTCTTACAAAAAGTATTTCAGTATTACAAATCCAATATATTCGTAATTACAGGATACAGGAGTAAAATACTTGTGAGGCAGTTTCGACGCAGAAAAATATTTTATGCCGAGCTACCAATTGGCGCTTTCTACTGCGTGTAACACCTTCCAGTAAGCGAGATGAAAGCGGATTACAGAAGAAGCAAGTGACTCATTTCAATGTGATTTGCTTTACGACTTTCCTGTGGTTTTGACAATTGGATGTCGTTAGAGAAGTGGATATGAGTACAACGTTCTAAATAGGCTGTATGTAAAATAAGCAGACTAATTTATAGCTCCGTAAAACGGTACAGCGGAGTGATAAGGGCCAGAGCACCACTCTTGACGATAGGCACATGGTCCTTATTCGCAGCTAAACTGGCGTGCAATGTTTTCCTAGAACTCTTTTTCCTGTGGGACTTTATCGGTGACACAAAAATTTTATTTTTGCATATTATGAAATAAAGACCAATGCACGCACCTCATTTTGCAATTCACGGATTCAGGTCATATTTTCAGAGTTACAGAAGTCTAAAAAAAAAAAAAACAGTTTTTAGCCATTTCCAGAGGCCCGAAAATCATGTTACTAACAAACATACTGAATTTTCAAAAACTGACATATGTAGTCTCAAGTGGGTGCTCTTTTCATAGATAACAACAATAAGAATAAGTTCGGCAGTTTCGCGTGTAAAAGTATTCGCGTGACACGTCACAACACCGTACATTTAATTGAGTACCGTTTTTAATGCAAGGTGCCCATTGCGATAATGTAACTTTGCTAAGTTCTGCGTGCGCCCGCGAAATTTTTTGGCAGAAAATTAAGTGGGAGGTGGCAAACGGGGCAGTAGGCAGAACAGGGTACCCGCCCTCCAAATAGTAAAGAAATATTTAGAGTGAGTGGTTGGGTGTGCGCCCGTGAAGGTTTCCGTCAAAAAAAATCTATTGTGTAGGTGCAGGAGGGGAAATAAGACGTGTATGTGTGAGAGTAAAAAAAGGGGGGAGGGGGATGCGCAGGTAACAGAACGTCATACTAAAAAATTTAAATTTCTGTTTAAAAATGAGTCCAAAATTTTGGACCATCGTGAATTTTCAGAAATTGTTCCGTACATTTCTGAAGAAAAATTTTTTTTCTACTTTTATAACTTTTAATATTAGACTACTATATACATTGATATTATATCTTATATGAAACATGACCTGCCGAAAAGTTCTTATCCTGAAATTATTTTAAAATTTGAAAATTAATTTTGATAAGGAATTGAAAATATGAATACTAAATATTTTATTGCATTAACTTGAAAACCACGGGAACGATGTCGTTGGCAAAGGCAAGTATTTGATAAACGTGGTGCAGAGGACGCGATAATATGTTTTTGGCCAGCTGTTAACCATAATTCTGCTTCTTGTGTTAGTTCTACACTTTTATTTAACAACTCCGTCCAGCATTTCTCGCAGTAAAACAACAGACAAGTGACTCTCTTTATGTAACATGTGTGAACTATGAGGTCCCTGTTCAAATTGCGGTTCTATATACTTCAGCTAAGAGAACTACTTTGCTGATTCAGTAGGTGACCAATAAAGTGGACGTTGTGCGAAAAGTTGGTTTGGAGATTGGTATGCACTAGTGAAAAGCAAACCAAAGCTCAACCAACACATGAACTATCTTCTTGATTTGAAGAGGAGACTAATGATTTGGTTATTAAGCGTTTACAGACTACAACATATAGTCTCATAATAAACGTTCTTTATTGGTTGTAAGGTATGAGAGCTACATGCACATAGAAAAAACGGTTTTACGGTGGCTACAAAGTGTTTTGTTGAAATGGACCTCACTAAATATTTCTGTACTGGTTACAAAAATTTTTTGTAGTCACTGCAAAACTTTGTTGGGGACCACAAAATAATTTGATAAGGTAGAAAACGACAAAATATATTGTGGTGACCAATAACTATTTTTCCAGAGTACGTATAAAAGTAGGTCCTGCTATTATAATCATGAAATTCGTTCGTTGTTACGGTTAAAACGATAATTTAATTTACAACTGACATTGTTAAATACCCCTTTTGAAGTTTTTTTTTTAAATTTTGTTTTATAATTACACAGTACTTCTGAACGTAACTGTTACGAAATGTACAATGTTAAAATGTTTACCAGTTTGTTTCATCGTATATTTAGTTAAAACATCGGTTACGTTAGGCTACATAAATGCTGTAACATGCATCGAGTCGCAATGTCCTGTACCGTTGGAATATATTATTTTGTTTCAGTGTGCTGGATAGCTGTTAATGATACAGATGCACAATTGCAATCAGATACGTGCTGAAATTATTTTTACATATATTCCTATTTTATTTTATTTGGTGAAACATATTCTACCGACTTTAAATTTAGAATTAGGTAATATTTTTTACCGTTTCCTATTGTATTGTTGAATATGTCTTTCAACAAACATATAACAAAAGCATTTTTGTGTTTGTCCTGGATAATCAAGTGCAAATTAATAATTTAAACGAAATAATTTAAACAGTTTTGCTAAATATTTCTTATTTTCTTGTAATAAGTTCAGGTAGAGACTTAAAAAATTTGCGTAGTTTTCCAACAAAATACTAGATTGCAAGCTATAGTATACTTGTACAAATCTCTCGATGGCTCACAATTCCGCGTTTTGCCGTGGTCAGCGCTTTTGACCAGTAATCAAATATTTCTCCTTATAGTGACTAATCGGTAATCATCTATATAGCGGGCACACAGGTAAATGACTCCACACACTAGGTCGGTGTACAATATAATCATAGACCGAGTTCAGGCGTGTACTGAACAATGAAGTCCAGCCTGTCACCAAATATTGACGAGCATTTTTTAGGTCCATGTGTATATACAAAATACGTAAACCTATACGCCTCCAGATGTGTGAATTTTACGTGTTAAGTAAAACAAAGTATACCGTTCTATATACTGCTGAATAGTTGACAGTGGTCGTAGGTTATGTGATGTGTACCGTAAACTGGGTATACGTTGCATCGCCAATAAATATATTTTCTATGCTGATAGTTGAAAGACAAATGATTGCATTTGATGGTATTAATTATAATTTTTTTAATACCCCGTGATGTGTCTTTATTTCACCAAACGAACTAGAAACAAACATTTCTGGTAGTGCAAAGTATACCCACTTTACGGTAACTCATAATATAGATCCTATGGCAGAGCAATGCTGCTTCTTCATAACAGTAAAGGAAAATTCAGTGGATCAGTGGTCTGACCGCTCGCCTTCCGTCACTGTTATCCCTGTTCCATTGAAACTCTTGCTTTATGCACTGTGGGAAACTTGATTAACGTTGCTGTTAACTGGCGTGTTATTTCGGGGTGCTTCCGTTCTCCCAGCTCTTACATTCCGTTACTGCTCTATACACCCCTTACGTCATCCCTACTAGTGTCCAAGGCCTCGCTGTTAAAGGCTTGGGCCCGAGTTTCTCCGCTTTCGAAAGAATTATTTTTTAAAAACCATACGAGAGTCGATATCGTAAAATCGCTTCGTAACTTTTTTTCTAAATGGTTTTGCTAAGCAATGTAATTTTTCGAGACAAACTGTATGATGAGTACAGCTAATTTATCAATTAAAAGAAAATTTCGTTAATTAACTAATTAACAACTATTTTGCAGTCTTCTGACTCGACAAAATTAGAGTATGCAGTTGAAATCAGCCATAACAAAGTTACGAAGCGATTTTACGATATCGGTTCCCACGTATGTTTTAAAAAATAATTGTCGTTAAATGCGAAGAAATTCGGGCCCATGCCCTTAAGGTGGACGTCTAATGAAGGGTTTGTTTGTATGTGTGAGGCGAAAATCTATGGAGCGCTGCGAGCGACGCCGGCCGGCGTGGGAACGATGCATGAACGCTTTTACTAAGCAGGTATTATTCTTGCACGTCAAGAAGTTCTCGAATGAACTTGTATCTGCAGAACCTCTGAACATCTGTTCATATTAAATACGGACCCAAATCTCTCCACCTCACAGAACTACATTGTTCACAAAACAAACAGCACGGCAATAAAACAATGCCTGCCTACGTGAATGGTTCATTTGTTAGAATGTTTCAGCTGTGATACTAAATTTCAAAATAATTTTGTCTTACTTACGAACTTAATTTTTTTACAGTGGAGATATTGAGCTAACGTCAGTGGTTGTGGGGATTCAAACCCTATTAAAAATATCAGTTTCTGCGTCTGAGTATTATGTTTTGTATTGCAATAAGTACGATATGTTACAAAAAGTACATAATATAAATGACAAATTTATTATTGTGGCATTTAGAGATATCAAACACAGATAACAGTGAAACATTTACTTAAGCTGAGAGCTAAAAACTTCTCCGAAAACTATTCTTAGGTACATGCATACTCAAATGAATGTGAAACGAGAGTGGATTGGCAACTATTCATACAGCGAGGTAAGCACTGTTTTTGGAAAGTAGGTCGCAATATTTTAAATATTTTTTATGGCAATTCAATAAACGGTTTTTATTCTTGTAGTATACAGAAACGTCCATAATGTTTTACTTTTGAATGCGCTATTCGTGAAAATATAGAAATGCTAATACGAAGTTGGTAGATCTGTTACACATGTTTCGCTAAGAAGAAAATTAAAAATGTAACTTTATCGGAAGATGTTAAATTGGCATTGTTTACTAATTATAATATTGATTTCGTACTAACAAGTATCAGGAAAACACAACTTTTATGTAAAGAATAATGTAACCATTTGTTTCAGAAGTGATTACTTTACCCTAATAAACCTATACGTATATGCGAGTGTCTGATCACATGTTAAGGAGCTCTCAGACAGGACTAGGATATTCTGTTTACATCTATGAAAAATTGAAGCTTGTTTTCACAGTATTCACGTATATGTAGCACCACGCCGTGCCACACGGAAAAACATATTTTGTGGCAGCTACAAGGTATTTTGTAGGTATTTACCCTGCAAAATTTACTTTCTGGTCACCACAAAAACACTTTGTTGACTCCACTAAATATTCTGACCAACACAAAATTGTTTTCTGGATATTACAAAATTATTTTGCAGGTAAGACTTTCTACGAAATTTTTCTTTCAGTGCACTAAATAGACATATGAGAGTAGGAATCTGCAAATGTCACTTCATTATAGAGAAGATGCTGAACTCAAAGTTACTGTGTGCTCATGCGGCTTCTGCTATTGGCCGGCAGTTTGTGTAGCGCGCCTCTGCTCAAATTACAACATTTTTTCTCGATGCGGAATGATAAGTTTTAGATGTTGCTCCTTCACGCCTAGGCGTTGTAATGAACATTTTTTGCAGCCAATTATTTTACATTAATTATAACGTACTTCGTACCAAATAATAAACTAATATCAACTTTAAAGTACAAAGTCAAATAAAAGTGACATTTTTATTCATTTTTAAAGATCATACTTTATAGCCGAGCACTTTTACCGAACCATATGACAGAGATGTAAAATAAACTCATAGACGAAGTAAAATAAACTCATGGACGAAAATTTCAAAACTTGATTTTTTTGTCCGGACACCACCATAACCATTTATCAAATACAAAGGTTTTTCTTACTGGACGTCATTTTCAGATACTTTGAAAATTTGCTTAATGATTCCGCAGTAGACGAGACAGAAAGCCATAAACAAACGTACCCTCCCTATACGCGAGTATTTCGTAAGAGTATACCTTCTATATCTATTATTTCACTGCATTTTTATATACTTAGGCGGCTTTTAATATTTAAGGTCGTACGAGTTATTTTCTTTTGCTTCTTTATATTTTAAGTATGTATAAATACCTTGCTTTATATTTATAGAAGCCGTTGTATGAAGTCTCTAACCTACCGCCTTGTGTACGGCTCTTACCCTATGTAGGCCGTTCACGATAAAGTGATCACTGTTTATCAAGTTATTGCGAAATTTGTTCTAAGAAAAGAACGAATGAACGTCACGTACAAGTAACGGGTATCCACACATTAGTTAAGTGACCATTTAGTTGAAACATGTGTTGACGTAATAGTTTCATTTTCAAATACAGTGAGATGTAGTTAAGTTAAAAGTGTAAAAAAATAAATAAATAAATAAAATAAAAAAAAAACACGAACAATAGTGCATTTAATTAACGGCGTAGTTTTGTTAAATGTGAACCTTAAAAACAACTGAGGTATGATGTCAATCCGATGTCTGGACAGCACTCTCTGATGTGATTTCGACTTGGCGTAACTTTCCACGCAGCTAGCCTTGTTTTTCTACACCTACTTGCTACTTCAAGTTCTCAAAACAGTAATCCAAAGGTATGTCACATTTATTAAATTTATGGTTGCGGATTTTGTGAATTTTGTTAAAAAAAAATTACAGTATTCCAAAGGAATGTTAAGTTTGTTAAAATAATTTTTGTGGGTTTTGTGAATTTTGGTCTAAAAATATTAACACCTTGAAATAATTTAAACTGTTTGAGAAAATGGAATAGCAGTAGCTGCTTCAAACGTTACTTAATTTCCTCTACTAGGGACTAGGGAGGCCTCTTAACAGAATGTTTCTTTAAAAATATATTAATAAATCTACGAAACGTATATTCAATGTTTAAACACGAGAACTGCTAAAATAGCACCAATTTGCGCCTTGAAATTAAAATTTTTCCGGAGAGGGCTCCGGACCCCTCTCCTTTCATTCTGGGATAAGTGTTCCTCCTCGTATGCAGCCATAACTATGTCAAAATCCACGAGCCACGCCTGATTCTTGTGATACTGAAATGGAATTCAGAAATTCAATTAACAGTGAAATATTTGTCACAGAATATCCTTTTTGAATACTATTAATATAAACGACAATACTAAATAATTATGGCTTAACACCACAATTAATCTCTGCTACTTACGTTAATGACGGTAAACGGCGAGGTTGATTACACAGTTTGTTAGTCACATGGTAATGATTATACGAGAAAGTGGCGAGAAATAATAATTATTGTTCAGTTAAATACTAAGCAGGGCATAAAGAAGTGCTCACTGTAACTCGCATAGCCGACTATAAAATAGACACATAAGCGAGGTTCAAGGTAATTCCTGATTGTTATATTGTTTTACGTCGACAACTTGTGTTACAGTGAGAAGCATTAAGTAACGAGTCTGCATCATTTCATGGCGTATTTGAGTCACATATCCAACTAAGCGGACGTTAATGAAAAACGACACAATGAAGGTAATGTTGTAAACTAGAGTGCATTAGGCAGGAAATGTGAATTACGCAAAGCGACACGTTCGCTTCATTGTTGAGGAGTGGCAAACACGTTTATAGCGGGCTGCAGCGGGCCAAGTTTTAGGCAGCTGGTGTAATTGAACTTGGAACTTTGATCAGCAAACAGCGCTGCGAGGCGCAACATACTGACTCGCATTAACAACGCGTTACTCCGCGGCTCATCCCTCGGGCGGAAACAAACCAACCCCAGCTCTTCAGATCTTCAATGTTGACGGTGATGTGTGTCAACCATAATATGTTTCAATATAAACTGCTCAACCTAGTTTTAATATCTTTATTTATTAAACTAATTAGTAATTAAAAGAGTTTATTTGTTTTTAACTACGGCACACCTGTAGTAAACATGATTATGGTGTCTCTCAAAGCTGCTAAAGTTAAGCTTATCTGAGTGATCTACCTATAAAAATAACTTAAGGCTCGATTTCAGTTGCCATATTGAATTTTATTATATTCGCTTTTATGGAATTCCGAGAAGAAAAATATTACATCTGCGACTATACCGCAAATACTATTTACCTTAAGCTACAATACAACCATAGCAATAGATCTAGCAATGTATAGTTAGGTCGCAATTTGTAGGGCAAATTATGAATATAAAAATGTTTGCCACACAGATTGCGGCGTAATTATATGTTAACAGCTAAATCGCAAGGTCTGTACTGTAGCGAAATGTAAATAGAATTTGAGGTATAGTCGCATATTTAACAATTTTCTTCTTAGAATTCCGAAAAAAAATAAAAAGAGAAAAATAATAAAATTCTATATGGCGACTGAAACCGAGCCTTAACAGAATTGTAAAACATGCGCAGGACAGAACTTATTTCATGTTGTGCCATACTTTCCACATACAAAACGAAACCTTATCACATCCCCTCATTGAGTCACATTGAAATAAATACTTTGTAAAAACTTACCACTTCTCATGATGTTCTGAGATGGACGGAATTCCGTGGCTTTATTGTAGGTCAGGTAGAATGACAAGAACGTAAACTTCACCGTCACTTTTGTGTCTCGACACACGCCCTCGATTACTGCAAGTCACCACTGTATAAGGTAACAATTCCTAGCACAACCACGTGCTTCCAGTTTGTACCGTTAGATGCCAATGGATTAAATACTGAGGACAGTGCGTGTATAGGACTTAGAAATATAGGCTGCTATCAGATTATTATTTCCAGTATTTAACTACTGCGCAAACTCGCTCGAATGTTTATGCTTCTATTATGACATGTTGCCTCGACAAATATGAGCAAGTCTTTGAATTAACGTTTAACATCTTCATACAAATTCTTTGAAAATTATTGATGAGTAAATATTTAGTCCTGTTTTTAAATTATTTTCTTGTGTAGAGTAATGCTCTTTACATGAAGTCATGTACTTAAGAGTATGTATATAGGCCTATTTGTGTCTCTTATCTACCACCTAGTAAAATATTGCATGTAATCCAATAAGCGAGAATAAAGAATATAATATAACATCTACTATGAAACACAATCCAAGCAGTCTCTTCTCTCGAAATAAGAAAGGTTTATGTTAAATGAAATATTCAGTTTTTAATTTCGCTGCTGGAACATAAAATGGTGATTTCTGCACATGCAGAACTAATCTTCCCCGGGGCTCTGGATCCAGCAGCAACTAACTGTCACGCACCAGTGAACCCAGTACAAAGCGCTAACAACTCCTCATTGGAGGATGAAAAACTGCGAACCGTTACGCTTCCAACCCCCCCCCCCCCTCCTTGTCTTATACCGGTGAACCTTTGCGTACCGTCCAGGCAATGACCTGGATGTAAATTATTTCGCGAGCAAGATAAAACAGGCTCGTGGAGACTGTAATTGCTCGCGGCCGTCTTGTTCCAGGGTTCATGTTTCTGCAATCCTGATTTCACATTTAATGGGCCCGTTAATTGCAGCATTGGTGGCCTCCTTGGATCAGAAGCCGAGCTAGCATACTATCTCTGCTGCCATCGCCATTTACACTACAGAATTACAGCCAAAAGGATTGGTTTGTGATAGTAATTAAAGATTTTATTCGAGGATTGCTAGTTTTCAAGTTCTTGCTCACCTAACAATCTCTGGTAAATAAACCTCAGTATATTTTGTACTTATGAGGGACATTTATCTATATGCTTCACGAACTATCGATTTCAACCACAGCGACAATGGCTCATTGTAGATAAATGAAACTGTGTTAATCACAATTCGTAAAATACATATTTTGCTAGCTTGAATCGTTCAACTTCCTTGTCTACCATATGAAAGACAATTTCCCCATCGTAAAACTGTGTATAAGGTTTAAAAAAGAGAGCTTTCTTAACATTTCATGTCAAATTAATAAGTTGCGAGCTTACCCTTTGCGTTTGGTTAACGAACTCACTTCACATTTATTGTGAACTTTTTATCAGCAAGATATTTTGAGGAATCAATTTTCATTAACTATTACCAATATATAATTGTAACGAGAATACTACGTTTGGTCAGAAACGTTTTGGTTAGTTACCATTATATTTGACGTGTACGACGTAATGAAATTTATATACATCGTATTTTTCGTGCAATAATAATTTTCAGTATCTCTGAACATTTTGCCGTCGGAAGTATTTATCAAAATGTAATGAATTTTATGTTATTGCAAAGTTAATTTTGGGAACCATGTAATAGTACCAGGGAAATTATAGCTTTAATAGTTTTAAGTTTATAGATCAAGTTGTCAATACTTAAATTCTTGAAAATCTGGGCAATGTCTTCTTATGTTCCGATGTGCAGTTCATTGACTGGAATATTGTTATAAGACGATAGAAAAAATAGGACACGCAGAGAACAATTTATTGGAAATCTATAATTTTAACTATGCTGTACATAATTTTCGATCTATTCCAATATATACTGAGGTGTGTAATTTGCAAGAATTTTCAAATGATCTTAGGCCTTGCACTTAATAATTTGTTATCTCAGTAAATAATCTAGTTTGTATACAATACATGCAATAACTAAAATAAATAATGCTTTCAATGAGAATTTCAAGTACATCACTTACCATAGAACTAATTTTTGTAACACCGTAACATGGCTTGTTCTGAGGATAAATATTTGACAGTATAAAGAGAGTGAAATGAGTTGTTTAGGATATTTCTTACTGTAAGGAATGAAAAATCTTTATATGCTACTGACGTGTTGTTGAACAGAAAATTCATTCATCGTGTTCGTTTATACATTTAACTAATTGTGTACTCGTAAAGCTAAGAAAATATCTTCCGAAACACGTAATTTCTTTGATACGTATTTTTAGTAAGACAAGTAACGTGTTCATATACATTGCATTTGTAAAAAGCATATATCTTGTAAATCTGACCAGTATTTTTACTACGACTTACATATTTCACGATGACAGTAACAGAGAAAAATTCAGTCTTAATAATTGATTCGACAAGCACATTCCCGACAGTACGTACATTTTTGAGAGTGTATCGCAAAATTATTCACGTGTTTATATTTTAAAACAAAAAAGTGTATGTCATATGCATTTGACATGACATATGACGTTTTGTTTTATGAATATGTCCTTGGACTACAGAAATAAGTATATTAACCAAACTTCTAAAATTTTACCAATTAAATTGTGGATAAGTTATATTGAGTTTCATAATAAATTGAATAAAAATGGCTACACATTACGCCAATATTTAATAGCGACACTAGTCATCGACTTCCTTGTTACTTATTGAGAAGTTGTAAAATTATTATGAAATAAGAATGAATTTTGGGTTGAAGTTTTAAGAGTAGTTATTGTTATGTGGGCGGCAAGTAAATCAAGAATGCAGTTAACATAATACTGTGCATTTCCGACTTACTGTCTCATTATTTTCTTGGTTAGTATAAAACTTGCTTATTTTATAACGGCGCAAAAACGTGGCTGAATCAATTTCAGTAACATGCAAATTGCTAGAATAATTAAATTATAAAAAATGTCAATAGTTTCCATGTAAACCAAGTTAACGCTGGTAATTTTTAGCAATGTCTGTTTTCCTAAGTTGCTGTGTATTTTGTAATTCCCTTGAGGGAATTTCTATGCCACATAAGAAAGTGAATTATTACTATGTAAAATTTTAATTGGCATAAAAGTTTAAAGTATTGATTGTTTACGGATTAAAGCGGACGAACTGTGTGATGGAGTAATTATGATAAAACTTCTGGACTATAGCATTTACTTTCTCAAATTCAAGGTTAGATAAAATGTGTTATTTACGCTGATGTCATAATATAAAGTTCCGTACTTCTCTTTATTTAACATTATTGGCACTTTTTTCTTAAATTACTTCTGTCAAACATTGTGTATCTTTTGAAGCAAACGTTTACTCGGGAAATTAATGAAACTGATACTGAAAAACCATTTCACCCACAATTCCATACGTTTATATTAATACATTAGGCACTATCGAAAATGTGTCGTAAGGTGGATAGAAATGAGAATGAAGAACTTTCACAGCCATAGCAATGACTGTTATAACTTCCAGGCTGGGAATGCGTCTGATTGCCTGCAAGTACTTCCGGTTTCGCCCAACATTTCAGCTGACAACTCCAAAGTGACTGCGACCTTAAAAATACAAACTGCACTGTTCGGCGAAACGCAGTTTCTTTCAACCAACCAAAACTGAAGTCAAATGACAATCACTACGATGGCTTACAAATTTCTTTGGTTAGCCTCTACAGGAAGGTTATAGTCGTTTAAGGAAAGTTGTTTTGTTATTCTCAGCAAGTCTAACCTCAAACCCAGTTGTACTTACTACAAGATTTTAATTTCGATCTCACCACTGCGTTGTTTCAGAGAACTAGGAAAACTGAAAACTTTAGTGAAATATTTAACAGGGCAGTAAACTTCAGACAAATTAAATATTTACGTAATTTTACACGCCAAATTGTTGTATTGTATTTGCAAAAGTTTCTACATACCATGTGGAACCTTTTTGCATTATGCAATGTTAATTCATATTCAAATTGTAATAAGATTTGATTAAATAAAACATGTACGGTAAGTTGAAGCTTTGACTAAGCGTAACTGACTTTGGCGAACCTTAACAGCTTAGGGATGTGAAGTTAAGACTTTGCCATTGCTCGGTATAAGCAGAACTGGCGTGCATAATGACAGCACTGACTTAATAACATGACAAGTTTGATATGTTTGTATAGCAACTGAAACGTTCTGTATATGTTCAACCAAGTGCGACTCCTGATATATATATATATATATATATATATATATATATATATATATATATATATATATATATATATATATATATATATATATATTTCATTCATTCTTGAACAAAAGCCTGCCAAAATACGTTAAGTCTACATTACAGGTTAATTCAGAACGGAACTCATCTGGTTAAATCGCCGGGTGGTAGCTTATGAAAAATTATGTCGAAAAATAACTCAAAATTTTTTACCTTAAGTGCGTTCCAGTGGAGTGAAAATTTACTTCAAAACTTAACAACTGTGAATAAAATATAAAATTACTTGGTATTTTATAGTCCTGACAGTTTCCAGTGTGTTGTTATATAATATTTACTGTTATTTCATTTTATAATTGAAGAAATTAATTTTAACATTCGATTTTCACGGAAGCATTACTTCCATTATAGGTCACTCGATGGAAAAATTGGAAACCCATCATTATCGCATTACTTTTCCATAACATACCACCACGCAAAGTTAACACACACCAGTGTGACTCTTAGTGCATGTGACATAGGCAAGTACATACATAATATTCTTTCATATATACACTTAAAATAGATACATACATATTGCACACATAATAAAGGTTTACAGATAAGATGCGTGGATAAAGATATATAAACTTGCATATGTATATTTATAAACTCAAGCTTACATAGATATTACAAACATGCGAACACACATGAGTACATACGTAGTTTACAGTCTACAATATACGTATAAATTAATGTTTGTTTGTTCGTTTTCTATGAAATCCTATAACATTCCATCTGCTCTGATGAAACTTTGGCGAGTTATGCGTACGCCCGCGAATGTTTCCGATGAAAACAAGGTGGGAACATAGAATATTGGCGTTGCAACGTATGCCGAGTACAGCTAGTCTATGTGTTATTAATTCTTGTACATACTAGGGGCACAATAATCGGAGTGCAGTGAGTTGGTTGAGTATGGCCACAGCAGAAACAATGTTCCAGCTCTTCTTGTTGCGTATGTATACCTTGGGTGAAGGGCGGAGAATCTGACAGAGCAAACACACGGCCACCATGGCTCTGTGTACTTAGTATTCGCCAGTACAAGCCGTCCTGCCCTTGAATCATCTCCTCTCAGGAGGAATGCCGGGCAATAAATACATTGTCCTTGACAACTATCGTAGTCTGACGTACCGTCCGAAGGTAAATAAGTACATTACTGATGGTCAAATGTAAACACTTTACAATAAACCAAGTATCTAAGATGTTGTCCTTCATAATAATAACGTGCGGTATAAGCATATAGTGTGATGAAAGTTTAGTCAAACTCAGATATACAACAATTCTGTAAATAACTAATGCGTGGAATTATTGACACTTACTGTGTACGTAATTTTATGCTAGAATACAAAACAAAAATTATTTTTTGAATGTCTGTTCAAAATTACTTAAGTAAAATAATTGTATTTTATCTAGGTACTAACTCTCAGTTATATGTAAATAAATACAATTACCGCCATTAAACTCTAAAAATCTCGATGCAGAAGACAAACACAGATTACTATGTCATAAAAAGCTATGGAGATGAAGCTTAAGGCCGTTATTCAAACACACTTATTAACATCCACGTTCGAGTTTAAGGTTATACCTCGTTGTTCCTAATAATATGAAAATTTTTGTCTTTATATGTTACAGTTCTATTAATGGAAAATCAAATACAAAAGTTGGGCCAAGTTTTTAACTCTAGTTAAGTAATTTACTTACGTAACCCCTTCAAGTGTATATATATATATATATATATATA
>PNEQ01055335.1:0-13468 GCA_003012365.1 Medauroidea extradentata
TTTTGGTTAAAATTATTAATAAATTTCACATCTGAATTCTATACTAAATGGTTGTTAAACGTAAGTTTTTTAGTACGTCACTTCCAGTAGAGTCAACACAACACCTTTACGTATATATATGAAAGTTTTACTATTTTACTCCACACGTAAAAGTGAAAATAAGCAGTAAAATGTAATATACTTTAGTATACTACACTATTGAAACATCCAAGCAGAAAAGTATCAACATTTCGAATGTAAATTATATTACAGTGCACACAATATCCTATCTTATGGTTTATTATAAGCTCGCAATTATCCAGAAAAATAAAGTTACACAAATGTGTGCTTTAACTTATAATTGTTGAATCTTAGTCAGTAGTTCACGTGCAGTGAATTTACTGTAGTAAAAGTAAACCGAATACTTCCTCATTTCCTATCTGTAGCACTGACCAAGTTTTTCTCGTGTTTCAAATAAAGCTGTATTGACTGCACAATATGAGCACGTGGCACTGATATGCCTTCATGAATAAGACAATAAGAATATATTGCTATTACTGAAGTCGTATTACTGGAGAATTCGTTGCTCAACTGTTGAACACTACTGGCTTCTACTCGATCACGACAACTAGTCCTGCCGTGAGGGGAAGAAGCGGGGCGCTAGTAGTAGGTAGACACGTCACAGGGAGGGGAAATGTACTGCCCCTGACATGAGTTCATGGCGCACGGCCAGTGGAGACGCACCAACGAAAACCGAGCCGGCTGCCTGTGTCACAGTATTATGGCCGGTGCTGTGGTGCGCCACACCAGTTGCGCGCGGTGGTCAAGTACAACACAGCGTTAGATCGCGTTTCTCCCGCGGGACTAGTCGTCGTGGTCGAGTAGTAGACGCATACCTGTACATACCCGTTCCACAGACAACTCACAGCTATGTGTAGTTACTGCTCGGTGTCGCTTCCATTATAACATATCCAGTCTTCGCCGCCGCTAGGAGGGTTAAAATACCACAAAAATAAAACAAAAACCACGTTGTACGGAAACTACAGTCCAGGGAGAATATTACACAGGGGGCCGCGGTGGTCGAGGGGCCAGATCTCTTGCCTCCCACCTAGGTGAACCTGGCCTGATCTCCGACGGGTTCGCCCTCAGATTTTCCTCGAGTGTAAAACGTGTCGGACGTTGCTGGGCTGACGGGTTTTCTCCGCCTCTGCGTATCACTCATCTCACCTCATTTCAACCATTCTTCAGGCCGGACAAGCTTATTTCGCTAGCCGAGCAGCCGGCCCAACGTTCACCCCGGCCTTCTCTCATACACTATTTGACCTTGTCCAAAGGCGGGAACACGTAGTGGATTTTCATTTTATAGAAAGAGAGAGGTGATCTGACGAGACAGTAAAGTTAGCCCCGGTGTAGAAGCCCTCAACGAGAACGTGGGTGTATTCACTAGTTGTTGGAGCACCGGAACGCACTTCAAAAGACGTGGGCTTGCTCCGAGAATCACCCTCCCCCCTAACCATTCCTCTTACCACTCCCCGTCCATTTACAACGTCCGGCTTCGTAATTGAAATTGGCGCTGGAGACACGACCTCTTCAGTTCATGATTTTGCCGCGTTGCCCTTGTTTGCAGACCTGTAATTAACTTCTGCTGATGTGTCCGCACCGGCGCGAAAACGCTCCGTGGGTTTGTGGGAGTTTCGCTACAGAAGGTATTTGTAGAACTCTTCATGTTTGATTAAAATGCAATATGGGATGTTCCGTTTAATTGAGAAGTTTTGAAAGCTCTGCTCAGTTGATAATTTCAGAATAATTATTATCCTTCCGCAATATCCGCGTAAACAAAACCTGTCAGTGTCATGCATTTTATGACTTGTAGCCATGAACAATATAATAACGCTTAAAAATTTTTTAGAAACATGTATAAAACCATTCAACCAAGTTTTACTAACATTAACATAAAAAAATGGAATGTATTTGAAAAAAAATTCATAGAGACTGCATTTTTTTACGGTTTCAAATCACAAAGCAACTATACATAGTTTTCTGGAAAATAATTTGGGATCATTCAGGCAAGTGTTCAGAGGAGTTTCAATGAAACTCGGGCATAATTTATACGTATAACTAGAAATCAGTTATCTATCGTCCTGAAAGCACAGAAAAATTTAAAACCACTGTCACCTCTGGAATTTTCTGTGTTCAATGCGCGTACCTTAATCAGTAAAGGAAAGTGTGGTGCTGAGAGAAACATTTTTCCTTATCGTAGTTTTCTATTACACTTGGACGAAAATGTTATAAGTTTGGCAACTGTGCGTTTATTGTTCGCAAACACTTCAGAGCGTGCAGTGCCTAAATAAGCTGTGGAAATATTTGTCTTAATCGTCAGAAATTCGAAAGTCAGTATACGAAAAAAATCAGCCCTATAAAACATATTTTACCTGTGGAAGTCATTCCTTTGGTGTAAAATCTCGCACCGGAATATAAATACAAAGTTACTGCTTCAAATCTATTCTCAATAAATGCAGTACACAGGCAACGAGTTTCTTTTCTAGAATTTCTGTATTTTTTTTTTCCTATTGTAGGTGCTCGATTTATGACAATTTTGTAAAATGTTTTAGCATTAGCATATGCATCACACGCCCTTAAATAAAAAAGTACACACATTTTAATGCTTGCTATTTAAGTAACCAAGCCATCAGTGCCGGAAAGGTGACTGACTACGAGGAGAAATATTTGAATTAATACTAAAGTTAAGTTTCCATGTGGTACTGTTTTCCACAGGGACATATGGACGAAGTTGGTTTACGATAACCACTTTGTTGCTGAATCTGTACACTTAAACAGCGAAAGACTGAGACTTTATTCACTCTAGACTTTGTAAAAGAGTGATAGCTAGCTACGGTAGTATCTAACCATGCTGATTGTAGCAACCCCGCCGAGCAAAATAAGGTTAATTTCCTTTTGTTTTCCACTCGTAGTTTTCCGCGTCGTGATATTCAGACTTTGGGTTACGCAGTGTTAACCCAACGTAAAGGAGCATACATATTGCCAACGGTGTGTTTACCAACTGGTACCTAGCAATTAACCAAGAAATTAAAATTTACAAAAATACTGTCTTTAATATTAGCTTGTATTTGCTAATCTAATTGAATTGTTATTAGAAAGAAACACTATTTGTACCACTTGGGGAGTCTAGTCTGTTTACAAACTTGTTGCAAACGTCAGCCAACATCCAAACAAAAGACTTTCCGTGGTTGGCATAAAGTGAGTTATACAATGTAGGACCAAATTTACTGAAAACAACTTTCACCTAACTGTTATAAACGTATGTGTTGTTTGAGCAAAGTTGGTTCAATATAAAATTACATATCTAACACCAACAGTACGATTACCAACGTGTTACCAATTCTCAGCCAATCTACATACACAAGATTTGTTATGGTTGGCATAATGTGGGTTAGGCAACATTGGACCAACATACTGGGAACAACCCATTATCCAACAGTTGGATTTCCAACACAGTTCCAACGTATAACCAACAGAACGAAAATTACATAATATTAATTTTTTTTACTAAGTAACCTCATTACGTTATAAACTTGAATGATTGGTTAAGTTGTGCTGCAAAACATCATTTTGAACTCTTTTGTAAAATGTTGGTTTTGAAATGTTCAATCAATGTAATTATACACACTAAACCCCAACGGTACGTTTACCAACGTGTTGCCAAATTAAATCCGCAAAATTTATATAACAATATTTTGGTCTTCCAAAATATTCAGAAATTTTCTCCTTTAATATGACTATTTACAGAATGTTGCTAATTCATTGCAATAATAATACATTTTCGAACATATTTGCTGGCATATTACGTTGCCCCAACGTTGGATTTATGTGTCTTTTCCAACACAACTTAGTGCCAATGGCTAACCAATTTTCAACGTTGGTCCAACGTTGGTTGCTACTGGGGTATAATGAGAAATTGTAAAATGCAATACAGTTTATCTCAAGCGTATGTATGTATACATGTATGTATGAATGTATACATACACATATATTGCCTACTAGGTTAAGTACTGTTCACTGCAAAGTTAAAAAATATGTTATTTCGTTTGAGTTTAAGTTTTAAACCGGCTAACAGCTAAATCTGGTTGTATATAAACAAAAAATAAAACAAAATTAGAAAATTAAGGAGAGTAAACTCCAATATTACATTAATAAAATATAGTATAATCGTTGAAAGTTTTTAAAAAATCAGCAATAAACAAATATTCGTAAGTGTATTGTTACATAGATTGTTAAATTCTTATATTTTATTTGATAATATTAAATAAAACGTTTATGAAGTCTTGTACTTCCTTATTCGCACTGTTGGATTATTTTGGTAACTAGGTTATGAATGTATTATGTTAAAAGTACAAATATATTTTGCTGTGCTGCAGCTGCGTTTTGTAAGGGTATTCTGTAACTTATAGTAAAACAGTATTTGAGTAACTCTCACACTGCACACATTTGTACAGTTCCATAAACTCTTGACAGTTTCCAATCTTCTGTACCCAATCATTTCTACGTAGTGTATCTTCTTCTAGGCAAATCCGTTACTTTATACTTCTGTACTTTTAAGGTTTCCCAGAAATAAATAGGTCTTAACTAACAAAAATGAAGTTTACTTCACTCGTTTAATAGGACAACACTATGTCTTGCTAAGGTAATCTGTATTTCCGCTATTTTTCCTCAACCATGAACTAAATATGGTCGAGACTTCACCTGCCTAAATTTCAAAAGCCTGAAAAATATGTTAAGTGATATTCGTCCGCGTTTAGAAGCAAGGTTTTTAGTTCTGGTGAGCGGTTTAAGGCGAATATAGAGCAGCGCTGGATTAAGTAGGGAGGGAGAAACAGGAGCCCCCCGAGTAAACCAGTAAACAAACGTCATTGAGTGACATTATTCCCACATGTGAGAATTCTGGTCGACCCTGCAGGAAATCGAGCCCGAATCGCCATGGTCACGAAGCTAGTGCCATATCCTCTGTTAATTTAATTCAAATGTTTTTTTACAAAAGCATGTTTACAATTTTTCTAATGAGGGTTTTTTAACAGTAGAAAATAATAGCTGTATAAAATATTTACGAACTCAGTTTGATAACTCAGCGCCTAACTATAATATTGGTGTCCGCGTAAAACTCAATTTGAGATAGTTCGTGCTTGTTTCGCCTGCAGCGATATAAGAGATGACCTGCACGTTTCTCAACTTAATTAAGTTGGTTCTGTTGTTTTACCCTTTCAATTCGAGATTATGAAGTTAAGGGTTCGCAAACAGTGGCCGAGCAGAATACAGTTCGTGACAAGGCTGATGAAAACGAATCGCACATGTAAATGGAACCTGTTGTCCCACTGCACAAAAGCAGATAACGAGTTTATCTCTTCTTTTTTGTATTATCGGATCTGTTGGGACTTAGCCGTGTGAACCTCTTTGTCATCCTGCCCACTTCGCTCGCCCACGTACATTTTTTTTACCCTTTGTGATGAAAGCGATAATTTGTTAACGAAATGAATTTACCCCCGACACGGCCAGAATATACCAAATAAATGTGTTTTTGTTTCTCGCTGTATTGCTGTGCAGTCGCACAAAGCCTTAAGGGGCTATGGGAATTCACCATCTGCACAAAAAAATATATACATACATAATAACTCCCTTAGCTTCCTCGGCACATCAGTGAGTCATGGAGGACATCGCGATAGAGAAGTTGAAGGGGAATATACGTCACGTCTCATTCTGTTCTGGCTTGCGTAATTATCAAAACGTATTTATATTTTAATATTCATGTTATTACAGACATATTATTTACGATAGCTGGATAGCTGTTCCATTATTTACGATCGCTAGTAAAGGGTTATTCCTGATGTATAATATTTCAAACTGTAAATGTAATTGAAAAATGAAAACTTTAAATTATAATTTTGATGATTTAATTTTAAGATAAACGATATTTATTTTATTAGTGAGTGGCGAGCTGGTGTGCTTTAAATACAAAACCAATTTTTATACATTTAATATGATGGAAGGACCTATTTCGAGTTTTAATTTCTCTAAGTTTCTGCTTTACTTAAAGAATGATGCAGCTATTTTAGCAATATACAGAATTTTTATAAACTAGGCCGACATATATATTGACACGGTAGTTTGCGTTCGCTTAAATGCGATTTACTAAAGTATCCATGGGCTTCTACTTTTTCTAATATAACAGAAAGGGTGTTCATATCACTGCAATTCTTCGATTTTAAAAGATAAACGTTACCTAAGTTGTTAAGTGAAAAGTTAATAAACATAAAGCAATGTTTTGGTATACTACAAAAAAACATAAACAACAATTGAAACCGAGGGAAATGGATTAATACTCACTGCAGTTGTCTATGAAATATTCTCGCAATGAAGTACAATAAGCTGAATCACTTTCTTCGATATGCTACTGCAAGTAAATGTTTTGAGTTGCAAACAAAACAATAAACAAAGAACTTGATAAGAGTGGATAAACAATAAATGCACGATGTATCTGTAAACAGTAAAATATTTACTAAAAATATTTGGAAGGCAATATTTAAAACCTTTATAAAAAATACTTCATAAAATTTTCATTATCTGTGTAAGCGAATATTTGTTTAGAATGCCACGTGATATTAGCGTAATATCCTGCGCTGAAATTAATGGAAAGCAACTTTGTCGTACTAAAAAATTCTACAAAAAACATAAAGTCTGCTCATAAAGTTGTCAAAATCGTTTTCAAATACATACATATTTATAGTTATTGTCAGAGATAAAAATATTTCATGAGTTTAATGACCAACGTGCTATAATATACTGTCCTATACACAGTTATTCCCTGTCTATTTTACTGTTCCGGTGACTAGCAGCTTGTCGATAAATGCCCGGGGCTTGAGTAGGTGCAGAGCGGTGGATTCTAGCATGTACGTCATTAAATTTGCGCAATATTCCTTTACCTTGATGTTATATACCGACTTTTGTTATTGGGAAACAAGACATACCAGTATGTTCAGCACAGCATAGGTGCATGGAATGTGGATGCTTTTTATGTGTGATTTAATTTTGTTTTCAGTGAACAGGGTTTTTTGCTATTATATCATCAAAGGGATCTCTTCTGTCAGCAAGGATGATTTTACACCACACAAAATATTAGTTTTGTCGCCATTTCACGAGGAGAACGGCAAAGTATACTAAGTATATTAAGATGTAAGGTATATATATCCCAGAATGGTATGCTTTACCTTCAACAAACAGTGCCAAAACAAATATTTAGATTGGTGTAGAGTATACCTCCCGCACCGGTTCACCGGGGGCTGTTTTAGTTTGCTGTTGTTTTGAATAGCGTGGTCTCGCTTACGTGAGGAGGTGCGCGGCGCCTGCACGAATTACGGATATGCTACCCTCACGCCATTACCGTCGCGCGTTGTGCCCGCGGCAGGCGTTAACGAAGATTGATTGCCTCTCGGGGCTCGTGTCCGTGCGGGTCCAGCAGTTTTAATAACGGCGCCTGTCTCACCGATTAATTCCATGTTTCGCCGCTGCGTCGCTTCGCATCCTATTCGCGTAGCATTGAAATTTACGACTGTGCAAGTAACCTTTGAAAATAACGGTTCAAAGGAAAAAGAAATAACACTTGCACAAACATTTTTTTTTTTTTTTTTTTTTTTTTTTTTTTGTATCAGTGATCAGACTAAGATCAAGACAAACATTCTAGCTCAGTTAAAGGCTTTCAAGTGGGGAACATTTACAATGTTTTATTTGTATAAAATAGGGTAAGTTTTGTAGACATTATTTGAGAGTACAGTGCCCTTTTACGAAAAAATTTATCTCCGCCAGTTTTCCCACAATGGCATTTCAAAGTCAATGTTTGCATATTTTTACTTCAACAAAACTTAAAAAAAAAAAATAAAAATAAACATAATGAAATGAAAAAATATATTATATTTATTTGTTTGTCCACGTACTGTTCAAATCTGGCCTGGTTTACAACAAATACGTGTTAAATGACACCATCTTTAGAAAATTAAAAAAAAAAAAACACACAAATTGTTAATACAAACTAATATAACTAATGATTACATACATCTAAAACTAAAAGAGTTTTTAATGGCTATTATAAACTCTTGTAACTAATCTAAAGACAAGCCTAATAACCTTATTTATACTTCACCTAATGACAATTATATGTAACATAAAAATTTTTACATAATCAAAAATATTGTAATATAATTTATCAAGAAAACAATAACAAATGTGTGTAATATTGACATGTCCTAGTAACATACTCAATATAGAATAGTAATTCACTGCCTTTTAAAAAGTAGTTTTTTAAGAATTTTCAAAACTTGATACTTGTTTCTAAATTTTTCAAAATCACATAAATCTACATGTTGCAGTCTAAAGCTCTCAAAAAAATCACAGTGTATAAAGACATTACAGGCTACAATGTCATGCTCATAAAAATAAAGAATAAAAATTATTTGTGTTTAAAAAATGCTGAAACTGTAAATAAAAATTTAAAACATTCAATACTTTTTTTTTAAATACAAACATATTTGATTCTTCATTTTTATGAGCAAGATATTGTAGTCTGCGATGTCTTTATCCACTATGATTTTTTTTTTTTAGTTTGGTATATCAGTTCGTTTTAGTGTAGTTCTTAAAACGGAAACGTGCAAAATATGACTTTAACAAGCCATTACGCGAAAATTATGAGAGATAAAAAATTTCGTATGAGCCAAATTTAGTCACATTTTGTGTCTAAAATAGGAAAAAAATTTCTGGTACAAATAAAAAATAATAAAATTGTGATGAAAATTGCGGTAGACGCACCCTTAAACATATTATTTTTTATGAGCGACTTTATTCACAGTTGCTTAAAATTATCTTCTTAGACGTTCATATGTTGTTATGTTTGAAAGAGTGTTACGAAAACAGACTTTATTATAATTATCTGACCCTATAATTATTCTTGTTTGATCAGAGTTGGATTAAATTTTTAGGGATATTGTTGTGTAGGCCTACCATCCGTTATCAGTTAAAAGTTTAAAAATTACCAGTGTTCGTATTGTTAGCTGTACGAAATATAGGCATTACGAATAATTACTTGCTAATTACAGTTGACAAGAAAAATTGTAAAGTTATATAAAATTGAAAATTTTATCTTCCTTTACAATTACATGTTCATTTCAACTAACGAATTTTTTCTAAAGTTGCACATACACATACAAAGTTTAGCAATAGTCAATTCACAACATATTCTTATCAGTACGATGGAAAAAGGAGGAAAGGAGAAGGCATTGTATGACCTCTTAAGAACTACTTAAATCTCTTACCATATTTCTACATTCAAGAATGTTGTATGGCTAAAAACATTTTCCGTTTTCTTAGAAGTTCTTATAATTCAAATTATTTGAGAAATATTTTTAAAGAAAATTCGATAGTATCTACGTTACGCATTCTTGTTTAACATTTTGGAGACTAGAATTATTTACAATACCATGTTATCTCCCCAGAATTTCAGAGGTGATTTCCATTCGAATTAGCGAGCATTTTATCGCGTTTGTACAGTTTCTTTTACAGATGTCACTAATGAACCGAACGGTAACCAATAACACTTGCAATTACGAGAAAACATTAGCTCGATTTCACTATTCATTTACACAATTTTTTAAAATAAATAGAACAGCATTAGGCGTGGTTCAGTTTTCGTTCACTTCAAATTCACTTACATTGACTTTAGTTGTTTTAATTTCCTCAGCCTTTCGTGAAAATTGTAAAATAAAGTAACTCTTCCCTTAATTTATATAAGTTTATCTCATAGTTAATAGTCAAGTCCAAGGGAATTTCTATAACGGTTTTAACAAAAATATTTTATGGATAACAAAATTCTCAGTAAAAATGTGAAAATTATTTTTGTAGTAGTATGAAATATGCAGCAAATAACTGACATTGCGTTTGTTAATAATAGCCTAAAGGCTATAATGTTAAATAATGCTTTTAACTTCAAATATTTCTCGACTGTACGAATAACAACGTTTATGACATTTAGTTATTACAAAATGAATGAAGATACATATTTTAACACATTAAGATTTTGGTTGTAGCTCAAATGTAACATTCGTTATTAAAAATTTCAAAGCACACAGAATAGTACGTATTTTATTCTCAATGAAAATGAGACAAAATTGCCGCTATACTTCTTATACATACATCAAATCACGCCCTAGGTTTCACCTCATAGATAAATTTAGCAACTGAAATATTATACGCTAGAAAACTTCTAACGAAATATTTCGTAAAAATTACAAATATACCGGTTTTATCATTATGTAATGTAATTGGTTATTAAAGTTATCAACTTTTTAAAATCAATTTCAGCTAATCTGTATTATCACCACCACTTTCTAGCATAAACTGTTTATATTGTTCACCATACTCAAAACTCAATGCATGAAATCACAGCAAACGTTATGTTTTGATTATTCTTGAAAACACAGTATTCAAAATGTCTCACTTTACCGATAGCAGTGTTTTACAAAAATATTACATAGAACATTGACAAACTGAGGTAAATGTGAAGTTGACTTGAATATCAAGAATGACTTCGTTTGATCAATGGAATAAAACTGAAAATAAGGATGTAAATTACATTGCCAAATAATGCTGTATTCTGTCTTGGCTTGGTCACAACAAAACGTTCTACATTAATAAGACGTAAATTCTCGTACAAAGTCAACATTTAAGTTTCTGTTTGCATTGTTGCTACTCTTGTAAATTAACAAGTACTTCATTAACAGTTTAAAATTTTACACAAACAGAATCTCTGGCATATGTAATACAGCTTGCAATGGCATTAATCGATCAGTTTTATAAATATTTATAAATAAATAGCGAAGTACTATGAATTGACGAGATTGTAAATCCATGTCATCACGCTTCAGACGAGGAAAAAATTCGAAAAACAAGTGGCCGGTAGATGTAAGTCTACATGCATTAACTCATGTTATAAACTTTGTAGGAGATTCTTTACGAAGAAACGTTACGAATATGTCGATTGACTTGTATCTGGAATGGGCTCCTACAGGTTTTTCCCACAGTAGGCTTAAGGGGGAGTGTTACACAATGTTATTGTATTTTCAGTTTTTGAGCCATTGTATTTATTCAAATGGTGTTACCAAAATTTTCTCTTCGACAAAGCACAGGAAATATTCATGGTAAACTGCCTGACACAATTAATAATGGAATTATTCATTAATTTACCATGCAGATTCATTGCAAGAATTCTTGAAAGTTGGCCTGTAATTCTCGTGAAATGATTCTGCATGAAAAATTAATTAAGTATTCCATTATTATTTATGTCAACCAGTTTACCAATAATATTTTTGCTGTGCTTTGTAGAAGAGAAAATTTTGATAATACAAATTAAATAAATGTTATGGCTCAAAAACTGAAAATACAATAAAATTATCTAACACTCTCCATTAGGAAGTGGAAATTAAAATGGAAGCACATCGTCGGTCGTTCAACGTTTCTTAAACGTTACTATAAAACATACACCATGTACGCACGTTGAGTATGTTATGAATAAACCGGTTATTTCTGACGCTCTACACAGCGAGCAGGATCATTCTGAAGTGTAACTTTCAAATCGATATCTTGGTAGCGGAGTTTTATCAAATTAAAATATCTCCTGGAAACCTAATTAAAAGTGGGTAATTATTTCCGATATTTTAGAATTTACTGTATAATTTCATACAAATTACTAGCCATTACAGGTTTAAATTTTAATGTGCGGTGCATCACGACTTTGAAAATGAATATTCCGCCATGCTTTCCCAGTTGACTAATACGTTAATTTAAAGGCACAATGGCCATTTTCCATAACATGCCCGACGTTTTAATGATTTACGACTTTCATAGATGGCATTACGCATACTTAATTGGTAAAAGCGCGAGGTATTAAGCGGTCACTGTTACCAACATTTGAGGTTAAAATACTCGCACTTTTGTAATAATGAATGTGAAATTTGTCTATTTGGAACAATATAGATTTCAATATATTTTCTAATCAAAAATGTAAGAGTTATCGTTTTAATATATATATATATATATATATATATATATATATATATATATATATATATATATATGTGTGTGTGTGTGTGTGTGTGTATGTGTATGTGTGTGTGTGTGTGAGTGTGTGTGTGTGTGTGTGTGTAGTTTTATTTCGAAAACACAATTTTTTATTTTAAAAATTTGTGTATTTGGTATCTTAATAGTGAATATTGTTTACGAAAGTTAATAAAAATAAATAGTGAACCAAATTTCTTTGCTGTTCCTTTCAAATTATTTATAAAAGTTTTCATTGGCACTATCTGAATGACACTGCGAGAAAATAGGTTTATAAAATTATTCATTTTACCAAAACGGTAATTTTGGAACTAGAATCGCTGCAAATTTCCCACCCTACATTCTTATTTTGTTCCACACGCTTCAAGTTTCTAGGTTACATAACAGTTCATTTAGTAAAGAAATATATACCTTAGGTTCTAAATTGAATTTGGCAGCCTGTTCTATGACGAAATACCAAAAAAAGAAATCATATTCACCAGACACTGTATGTAACTAGTATAAGACGACTTACAAATAAATAGTGTGTACATATAAAAAAAAAACAAATTTTTTAATAAATTTCGTGATTTTACTTGCCTTATTAATAAAACAAGTCACATTTTAAGTACTTTTTCGTAACCTTTATGCAAATTAAATGTAAACTGTGTAATTTCAGTTTGAGACATAATTTGTTACTAATGCAAATGTATGTGAAATATAAACATTCTTCACACTGTCATTTATCAGTGACTTTGTGTTACTCTGTTAACCCGGAATTTACGGTCATGTTTAATACTGAAAATAATTTTAACAATTGAAAAGTATTTTAATTAACTAGGAATAATCGACGGTTATTGTGTGTATTATTTTTGCAGTTTCTTTCGTGTTGTCTAAATATCATACAGCACTTATTAAGGTATACATCTGGACCAAACATTTGTTTATCAGCCATAATACCGATCATCAGCACACACGTCAGCCACTTCCGTACCAGTTGCTAATGTTATATTATGAATTGCAATTAGCTCATCTGAATTACTGTTACTTGCTGTGTGTGTGTGTGTTACCCGAGTTGTTTATATTTCACTTTTATCAAAAACACGCCAAATTAATCTTTCAAAAATATGTTAAACTGGAGTCAGCAGATTTTTGACGGTGTATTAGGCTCCAAGATTTGTGGCACACCAGTGGCATAACAGTTCCATACTATTTTTTTTAATTCTCTGAGTAAGTCCCAGCAGTGAAAGTCTGCTTTGTACAACCTCGTGAGATTAACATCAAAACGGTAATATACAAGGTCAAACGGCACATTAATTCTTATTACATCTGTAACAACTTG